>LM523194.1:0-218413 GCA_000941615.1 Parastrongyloides trichosuri
GCCTAGTGCGCACCACTTTGACATACGAAATCCTAACATATTCCATATAGGATGTGAAGCCTTCTTCTAACCATAGCTGATTCCAAAAAATCATTGTTATATAATATTGGCAAACCAATGCAATGTTAAAGGCTTTTAAACTATCCGTTGGTTCTTTAGGGTCAAGTAAGAACAATCTTTCAGTATAAATCATTAGACCATTGTTCTCCATGGCATCAGCTCCAAAGAAAGGTACATATATCATATCCATCTTTGATAAAGGAAATGGATTATCAAGAAAAAGGGTAAAGAATTCTTTCCATTGGACAGCAATATTGAGGGCAAATTCAGCTTGTGTTTAATTTCCAGGAATCGCATAGGCAAGATAACGTGCGCCGTCAAAGTTCTATTCTGAAAGTAGTTATATAAAAAAAATATAATAATTTAAATGAAAACTTACTTCGATAAAACGAATTTCACCAACAACAAAGGCTACAAGATATGTTGGCATGTGCATTGTTGATTCAAAATTGACTATCTTATTTCCATCATCCATTCTATAAATATTCTTAAGTCTTGAGTTTGATAAGGCTGAAAGGTCTTTCTTAATTTGAAGACTGACTATCTTAGTTCCATCATCCATTCTATAAATATTCTTAAGTCTTGAGTTTGATAAGGCTGAAAGGTCTTTCTTAATTTGAAGATTAATTTAAAAGTATCCTTGAAAATTGGTTCATCGAAACAATTGTTGATTCAAAATTGACTATCTTAGTTCCATTATCCATTCTATCAGTATTCTTAAGTCTTGAGTTTGATAAGGCTGAAAGGTCTTTCTTAATTTGAAGATTAATTTAAAAGTATCCTTGAAAATTGGTTCATCGAAACAAGGAAAAGCATTTCCGGCATATACACTTTCTAAATCAAACAAAATTCTCCAACAACAAAGGCTACAAGATATGTTGACATGTGCATTGTTGATTCAAAATTGACTATCTTAGTTCCATCATCCATTTGATCAATATTCTTAACTCTTAAATTTGATAAGGCTAAAAGGACTTTCTTAATTTGAAGACTAATTTTAAGAGTGGTCTTGAAAATTGGTTCATCGAAGCAAGGAAAAACATTTCCGGCATATACACTTTCTAAATCATTATAAAATGTTCTTTAGAAACCATGTGAAATTGTATTGAATTTGACATAGAATTTGGTTCTTAAGTCTATACTTTCTTTCTCAATTGGTTCAGGTAAATTTATTTTTATTTTTCCTATCTTTCTCAACATTCCATAATCTAATAATTTGCATTCTTTCCCATTGCAAGTTTCAGCAGAAATGCCTAAAGTATTCATGTTGTATCCATGAAGTTGAATATAATCTAAAAAAAAATTAATCAGTTTTTTGTAAACATTCTTCAAACATACCTTCTCCATATTGTTCTTATCACTTCTAAAAGTCCTATATCTCTTTGTTATCATTTTACTGATGACAATGGAACAAAGTTTTTCCAGAGTTGAGAGAATAAAAACTTAAAGAAAATGGGGACAAATACTATTCTAAAAGCATACTTAAATATTTCCAGTCGAGACAACGAAATATTTTTTTATCAAAATTAACACTGAAAAAAATACAGCTTAATCTTAAAAAGGACAAAATTAAGATAAAGAAAAAAGAAATTATAATTAACACAACTAAAAAAGTGAACAAAGAAGCCAACTCCAATCAAAAAAAGCCAGGTCCACCAACAAAGGAGCCAATTCCAACGAAAAAACCTGCTCCAACAACAAAAAAAATAATTCCAACAACGAAAGGACTATCTTCACCAATACAACCATTCACCACTACAACAAAATTTATAGAAGAATATCCAGATGTTAGTGAAGAAAAATCTAGTGATGAAAGATAAAGATTCAAGCAATGGAAAAGAAACTCCAAAAGGTAGTGATGATGATGAAAGTTTAGGTGATGAAGAAGAAGGTCCAGACGATAACGAAGAGATTTCAAATTATAGTGAAGAACTTCCAGATGATAAAGATAGTGTTTCAAACAATTAAAAGGTTCAAGTGATAAAGAAAATTCAAATTTCAAGAATGAAGAATATCACAGAATTGTTTTCATTTTTTTTTTTGACATAGGATATCCGTTTTCGTTAAAATATTCAAATCAATATTCTTTTTAACATGCATCTTATAGAGACTTAACAAGCTTACAAACTTTTTTTTTTATCAAAAAACAATAAATTGTTGATTATCCAAATAATAGAGAGAGATGTCACGATTTCAAAAGAAAAAGTTTTTTTTTTATTTATACATACTTTAAAAATATCTTTAAAACATCATTTCCTTTGAAAAAACATAAGATAATAATGTTTATTATTGTTTTTTTGCTATATATATATTTTTGTTATTTAATCTAGTATTAAAATAAAATAGTTTTAAATGTTTATAACATTTTTATAAATTTTTAGTAAAAATATTCCTTTAAAAATTATACAATATAATAATGTCATCTGATATACAAAAGTGTGAAGTCAATGAAGATTTAATACAATCAAAAAAATATCCTAACTTGGTTGTAAATGCTGAGAGAAATTGTACAAATAAATTTTCGCTTATTATTTTTATCATTTGTATCATTGGATGGATTTTGATAGCATATTATGGTATGTAATGTTTCATTTAATTATTGAATTCATCTATTTTTTTTTAGCATTTTCAACAAATAATTTTAAAAGAGTTGTCTATCCATCCGACTCCTCTGGTAGAATTTGTGGTACAAAAAAAGCTGGTGTATATGATTTAACTGATAAACCATATTTATTATTTTTTGATCTCACAAAATGTGTTTCATGGGCATCATTTTTATCAGGATGTCCTACAAAACAAGTATGTGTTAATAAATGTCCTAATAAATATTTTACCTACCTACAACTACATTCAACATTTTCTGATGCAAATTTTCATAAAAAAATGAAGAAAGAAATTATTTGTAGTGATGATAAAATTAAAAATAATATTAAAAGTTTTGAACAATTAAGAAAATATGTTCAGATGGGAGAATGTGCTGGGTATACTGTAAATAGTGCACCGTTAATAGGAAGATGCTTACCAAAATTTGTTACAAAATTAGTTTCAAATAATAAAAAAATTCACAATAAAAATAATTCACTTGATGAAATTGTACTCCAGACAGGTTCGGATAAAGTTATACCTGATGATTTCAACCTTCAAAATAATGTAACAATATTATATGAGAATATTGAACATAAAAAAGGAATTCTTAGAATTATTCTTGAAGATCTTTATATATCTAAATGGAAAATCCTTTTCTTTCTATCTGCTTCAACAATAATTTCACTTCTATATATTGGAGCATTACGTGCTTTAGGAAATATGATATTATGGTGTACCATAGGTATTGTCTTTATTGCTTTCCTTCTTATTATTGCATACTGTGGACATCAATATAAAATGTTGAATGATGAAAAAGAGATAATGGAGGATTCTGGATACAATATATATGTTGAATCATCTTATGATACACCTGACCTATGGAAATATATTGGTGGTGTAGTATCTGTATTGTTTATAATTATGGGAATTATATTTATCAAACAAAAACATATGATAAAAAATATATTAGATATTATGAGACAAACTAATAAGGCATTATTTAAAATGCCAAGTTTATTATTGTTTCCATTTCTAACATTATCCTTACATATTTTGTGCTTCATCTTCTTTGCCACTTTATTATTAATGTTAAGTACATCAGGAAAAGAGAATTGTCGTCGTGTGAATACAGATAATAATTCACATTTAAATTTTCAAGTAGGAGAAATATGTGATTGTAATGATGTTGGTACAACTGAAGATACTAATTGTCGTTTCATTGATATACAGAAAGATGATCATTTGATAATTATATTACAATTTTATAATCTTTTTATTTACTTCTGGAGTTCATGTTTCGTATCAGGATTTCATAAAATGGTATTAGCTGGAGCTATAGGTTCTTATTGGTGGTCATATAATAAAAAAAAAGATTTCCCTCAGAAACCGGTAATTGGTGCAATACAAAGAACTGCTCGTTATCATTTAGGTTCCATAGCTTTAGGTTCATTAATTATTGCTATAATTAAAGTTGTTAGAGCAATACTTCAATGGCTTTACGAAAAAATGAAAGGTTCACAGAATAAAATTGTTAAGACATTCTATTGTCTTTTATCAATTTGGTTTTGGCTTCTTGAAAATGTTCTAAAATTTTTAACAATAAATTCCTATATAATTGTAAGTTATTAACATATATTAACATACCTATTTTTAGATTGCCATCCATGGAAAACCATTCTGGACATCATCTAAACATGCAGTCACTTTAATATCCCGAAATCTTATACGTTTCATCATAATAAATAAAGTTGTATCAGTAATCCTATTCATTGGTAAACTTTCTGTAGCATTACTATTTGGTTTCTTATCATATGAATTCTTTTCTGGTAAAATGTTTGATGAAGATTTGGTTGAAAACAATTTAAATAATTACCTTATTCCAGTAGTATTTATCTTCATTGGAACATATTATATAGCAGACTTGTTCTTTGATGTCTATGAATTTGGTGTTTCCACAACACTTATATGCTTCTTAGATGATTTGATTAGACATAATGGGTCTTCAGAAAAACCTTATTACATGAGTAGTGGAAATGTATTTGAAAACAATGGAATTACCCAGTAAAATTTTTTGAGTGTTTCTTTTGTTTATATAAATCCACTCGAGATACATTTTTTGGAAAAATGTAGTATAGCGGGTACTTTGTTCAATATTACCTAGTTATCAATTTATCATGCCTATCAAAGTTCTTATGGTTGCTGAAAAGCCTAGTTTAGCAAGAACAATATCAAATATTTTATCTAATGGTAGTGCAAAGCAGGGTTCTAAGAATGATGGAGAACCGTCAAAATTTTTTTTCAATGGAACATTTAATGATAAGAATGCTGATTTTATAATGACATCAACCTTTGGACATATGAAAGAAATATGTTTTGCAGGAGAATATACTAATTGGATGAAACCTGAGAAAGAATTATTTAAATGTCCTTTAGAAAAATTGAATATTGATAAGAAGTTTGCCATTGATAAGGTATGCCTATTCTCATTCTAAGTAATATATTTTTAGTTTTTAAGAAATTTATTCAAAAATTGTGATTACTTAGTTTTATGGTATGCTTCAAGAAGATAAAATGAAATATTATAATAAAATTTTAGGTTAGATAATGATAGAGAAGGTGAAAATATATGTTTTGAAGTTATGGATGCCTGTCAACAAATTTATAAGGGAAGAAACTTTAATGATTGTGTATATAGGGCACGTTTCTCAGCTTTAATGGATGAACATATTAAAGATGCAATGGATAATTTAATTAGACCAAATCGAAATGAAAGTGATTCAGTTGATGCATTGCATGAAGTTGATTTAAGGATAGGATGTTCATTTACAAGGTTTCAAACAAAATTGGTGAAGCAGTTTAGGAACAGAGGAAAGTATATATCATGCTTATCGTATGGACCATGTCAAACACCAACATTAAATTTTTGTGTTCAAAGGCATAAACAAATTCAGAATGATTTTGTGAAACCGTATTGGAGATTGAAGTTAACTTTGAAAGATTCAAAAGAGAATATAGAATTTTCACCAACATGGAATGGTGATAATTGTTTTGATGAAGAAGAATTTAAGAAGAAAATTTTAAATTTGAGAAAAAATAAGTTTGTAAAAGTTCTAGATGTTTCAAGGAAGGAGGTGATTAAAAACCCACCTAAAGCATTAAATACTGTGGAATTGTTGAAAGGTTGTTCTAAAAATTTATCTATATCACCTAATGAGGTTATGAGTATTGCAGAGAAGTTATATATTAATGGATATATTTCATATCCAAGGACAGAAACGACATTATATCCTGTAGATTTCAAATTTAATGAAGTATTAGAAAAGCTGAAACGTGATAATGAATGGAGAGAGGTTGTTAATAATGTTCTTAACAATGGTATATGTTTATCATCAAGAGGAAAAGATAAAGGTGATCATCCACCGATAACACCAGTAAAACCTTCTTATAGTAATTTGAATGGAAAAGAGAAGGATGTACATAATTTTATAATTAGAAATTTTATTGCTTCTGTAATGAATCCATGTAAATATGATACATATTCAATAAAGGTTTCACTTAATGAGGAAATATTTACATACCATACAAGGCAAGTGACAGATAAAGGTTACACATCTTTTTTAGCAGATGAAGAAGTGTCAGAACCTTTTATTCCATTAAATATTGAAATAGATTCTTTATTACCTGTTGTTTCTCTGAGGAGTGAAAAGTGTAAAACAAAGTTATTAACACATTTGACAGAGAGCGAATTAATATCGCTAATGGAGAAACATCAAATTGGAACAGATGCGTCAATAGCAGGGCATATAGAAAATTTGATGAAAAGAAATTTTGCCACTATAGAGAGAGGTAGGAAAGTTGTACCAACTGAATTAGGAATTAAATTGATTGATATTTATGAAAAAATTGATCAGTGTTTAATATCCTCATCAACAAGAGCAGAAACAGAGATGCTTCTATCAGAGATAGCATCTGGTAAAAGAGATAAGAATAATGTGGTTTCTCACATTTTAAATAAATATTCAGACATATTTGATAAATTAATTTATGAATTTCCTAAATATTCTCATGAAATATTTGAAGCAATACCTCTAGAGACAAAAAATGATAAGAGGAAAGATATGCCAAGAAAGCGTAAATCTACAAGTACAACCTCGACTGTGAATAAGAAACGTAAACCAGTGAAAAAGTAACCAAGCTGTATATAGTAGTTTTTTTTTTATTTATATTTATTTTATATATTAAACTTTTTTTTTTGTAAAGAATGGATTTTTAATAAACCTTTTTACTATGGTTTCATATTTCAAGACATTTATTTTATTTAATTAGATTTTTTTTATGATTAATTAAATAGAGGAGATATTTTTGTTGGTTAAATATATAGATTAATAATTAAAATGCTAGATGAAAAAAATGAAATATAATTAAAAATCGGGAATATATATGTTAGCATAATTTCAATGTTATCATTTTCGAGAGTGCAAGTGTTATTCTTCTTTATTTTTTTACAAGTTGAATAGTAATTTATATATATATTTTTTTGTTTTTTTAAAAAGTATGGATATTATTTATAAAAATATGTTTCAATTTTTTCTTTATAAAAAAATATATTTAATTTACATTTTTAGTATCATATATTTTTTATATCAAAAGTGACTAATTTTTATCATCTAAATTTAAATTGATGTTAAAACATACATTTTAGATAAAGTTTAAGTCATCTTTGTTATTTATGGTTTGCATTGTTTTTAACAATATTGTTTGAATTTTATATTTTATTAAAGGTTTATGAAAAACATATAAATATTTGATATTATTATAAATGATAATTAATAGAATATTGCATGCTTCGAGATAAGTTTATTCTTCTTTTTTAATTTAAAAGCAGTTGATGCCATATAAAATATTTTTTTGAGAATATATTAAAAATAAAAAATTAAAGAATTTGGTTTAACTTTATTTTTTAGCGTGATAATTTTACCACAAAAACATATTTAGTCTTTAATTCTTTTATGATTTTTTAATTAATTATCTGTTAAAACTCATCTATATATTAATATTTCAAGGTAATTAACACATATATTTAAATATTAAATTATATTTCAATTAATTAAAATTTATTCATTCTCTAATGAGAAAAAAAAATTATAATAAAAATAATTGCATTATGACAACAAAATAATTATTTTTTTTTTACAATCCTATTGTTGTACTATATATATTTGAATGGCAAAAATGATATTCATAAATCTTTTCTTCTTTTTAACACATTTGTAAGATTAAAAGATGAATATATATTTATCTTTCATTTATGCTTCATGGTTATTCCCTTAGAAAGAGATATAATAACTTATCATTAAATATTATAATATTTAAAATTAAATAATTTGACTACATTTCTTCGTATATTGGATTAAAAAATTTAATTGTAATTATTAAAAAAGAAATAATTTATTTTCTGTTAATATTCTTTTCAATACCATTACGGTGAATAAGATAACAATAGTTTCAATATATTGTAGAATTAATATAAATTTCTACGTTTGGTTAAATTGTAAAAAGAAACAATAGAATGTTTTTATTCATTAAAAGTGATGAAGGACTTTTCTTTTATAGAATTTTAGTTATAAAATTAAGCTAATTTACTAGTTACTATTTTTGTAAATATATTATATGAAAGTAAATTAATTATCAATGTCATTTTATTATTTTTTATCTCTTTATATATTAAAATAAAGTATTATTTTTTTTAACGTAAAAAAAATATTTTAAAGAATATATGCTTGAAAAATGAAATATTATATCCTAAAATTTTCCATAATATCATTAGATATATTTCAAAAGATGCCTTTTATAACAAAATTTTTGAAAACAACAAATATAAATTTTTAAAAAATTAGCAGTTATTATATAAAACATTTCACATCAAAGGATTTAAAATTGTTTTTTTTTTCTATATATAAAATGTATTACCACATAAATATCATTATATCATCAAGAAGGTATATATATATATATATTCTAATTTTAGTTACTTGTTAAAGAGTATCAATTTAAAAAGCAGAAGGATATATTTAAACAATTCTAAACATAATATAACTTTTTTGTGATTGAAAGATTATCCATAATAAGGACATATATTTGACAGTTTTTTTATCATAGAATATAAGAAGATAACGACATTATTGATAAATATTTCATGATATAGAAGATAAATACATATATATTTTTTATTGATATTTAAAAAGTATATACAAATTAGAAGTTTATTATATCAAAAATATTTTGCTTAGCTATTTTTAAGATTCATCATTTTTAAAAAGTAAAAAACACATATTTTGAAGTAGCTCTTAAAGACAAAAAATTTGATGTGTGTATAAACTTTATAGGAAATAGTAAAAATTATTTTTTAACTACAAATTTAATAGTAGATAATTTTTTTGTTAATTTTTGTTTATTTGGAATCTATAATATTATTTTTTATGTATTAGAAAATTAACTACACAATTTTATGCTTTCTATATACATCGTTGAAATTTATTGAATTTTGTTTTTAAAAAATTTTAACTTATTAGATGAATAATAATTTATTATATTAAAATATATATAAATACTAATGAAAAAAAATATATACGAAAACTTTTTTAAAATAAATTTATATATATCTTCTTCCTATTATACAACTCTATTCATAGCTTGTCCTTACAATTTTAAACCAAAAATTACTTTATGTTAAAAAAGGATGAATAACAAAAATGTTGCAGGTACATAGCAATTTTTAAGCTTTTTTCCAAGACAAATGATGATTAACTTTGAGTGATTGATAGGGATGTAACATAATGAAATTATAGTAACCAATATTTCCTTATAAATATACTCAAAATAAAACAATGAATATACTACCTCATATTCATTATATTTTTTTCTTCGATAACGTTGTCATTATTTTTTTATTTATAGAATTTTGCCACATTTAAAAATTAATATTGTTTATATCATCCAATTCTCTTATACATCCAATAAATTTACATGTTGATAACAATTAATTTTACTCCATTTTAAAAGTCTATAATTAACATTTCTATTACACCATAAATATTAACTGCAAAAGTACACTTTTAACAATAAATGTTTTATTACATCTATAAAAATTTACTTTTAGTTTACAAAACTATTGGTTTTAAAAAAATTTATTTTTCCTCAATAATAAACTTTTTTTATCCTATTTTTAAAAATAATATTAATTGTTATGTAATTTTCTTTTTAATCTCTTTTTTCATATTCACATATTAACAACAAGAGACTTTAAAAGGATATATATGTATAAGTCAAAAACAATATTCATATTTTTAAATCATTTTTTTTTACATCTCTTTTCTAAGATGTAAGAAATTTTCTTTCTGATTATTTAATTTTTCAAATATTTTTATAATTTTATTTTATTTCAATCAAAAATATATTTCGTCATGTTATTTTTTTTATAGAAAAATAATTATATTTACGGGAAAATGTAATGTATTTTTTTTATCAGATAATGCAATAATTCACATAATATCTTTTTTATCCTTAAAACTTTTAAACTTTTTTTGATCTCTAAAAATGTTACCCTGTTGGGGGAATAATAACATATGAAAGGTTAAGAATGTGTAAAACTAATCTTTTGTGTAGGCGTGTCAAGCTTTTTTGTAGATATAAATTTTATTCAACTTATAAAAATATAATGAGTCGTTTTAGTTACTAAAAATAAATAAAAAAAATTTTCTAAAATATTTTTCTACATATTTTTTAATATTGAAGAAAAACTAACAATTAATTATGCTGGGAGTTCTTGATTATGTTATTTTGTCTCTTTATGGTTTTATGACATTACTTGGAGTCATTGGAAATGTTGGAGTAATGATAGTCATCTTTTTGGATAAAAAACTTCACGAACCAACAAGTATGATGATATTAAATTTGGCCATTGCTGATTTATTTTTTGTTGTTATCTGTATACCACCAACAAGTATTAATTTAATTGGAGCTTATGAACTTTCTAATGGATTCTGTCGATTTCAAATGTTTTTCTCATACCTGAGCGTATTCGTATCCTCATATACATTGGTACTTCTTGCTATCGATAGATTTACTGCTGTTGTTTTACCTATATTTATTAGACCATATAAGAATATTACAAATACATTATTAGCATGTGCTGGAACATGGGGGTTATGTACACTTATCTGTAATCTTGTACTACCCACTCCTGGATTATTATATTCACCAAAAGGAGAAACAACTAACTATACTCATGTTTTTTGTATGGATAATCCAAAGATAGCCGATCTCTCTGAAACAAAATCAAATGTTCATACATTTTATTATAGTTTCATCATATTTTCTTATATACTTCCATTGACTATAATTGTAATTCTCTACTCATTAATGTTGTATACCTACAGGAAGACAACAGTTAGAAAAACAACAGTTAATCGTGAAAATATAGAAAGTCGAAAAAAAAGAATTACAACAACAGTATGGTTGGTCGTTGCTACCTTTTCTATATGCTGGTTCCCTCAAAATATACGATTCTTCTTATTGGCTTTTTATTATCCATTAAATGCACCATATGAAAAACACCTTGATGGATTTGATTACAGAATAATACTACTAGTATTCCAAACAATGGCATATGCAAATTCATGTATGAATCCTATTATTTATTGTTTTATGCTTAAAAGATACAGAGATCCATTGAAGCATTTTTGGTTTTATGTTCAAAAAATATTTTGCTGTCGTGAATTTGCTCTACATGAATTAAATGATATGACTACAGCTTCAGCAAAATTTTCTGTTGATGGTTCAATTGAATTATCGGTTAGATCTCTAAACAATATCCAATCAACAGCTTTATTAAGTTCACCAAAAGAAAACATGGTTCAAATGACCTCCGTATATAGAACATCTACTGAAGACATTGATGTTTCTCCACTTTAATTTTTTACTATACGTCATTTCATTACTATTTTATTTTCTTAAATTTAAGATAAGAAATATTCATGTTATCAAAATAAGCAATATTAATTTTTCTTTAAATTTTATAATGTTTATTTAAATTAAATGTTCTTTCTTAAAATTTTTTAAATAAAATTTCTTTTTACCAATTTTTTTTCTTGACTGGAAATTTTGACAAGATAAATGAAAAGAACAGTAAAAGTCATTCCTTTAACTTATATAATGTAATCTCCGGAAAACATTGTTCAAAAAGAAATATTTTCATCTAAAACAAAGGATAATCATTAAAAAATCTATTTGAAACAAATAAAATATTCTGAGGAAGAAAAAATGTAACATAAAAATGAAGGCAATGTACCAAATTTTGGAAAAGTCAAAACTTTCATTTGATAAAAAAGAAGTAAAGCGTTATTGGTATAAATTTTGTAAGAAAAGATGTTGAAATAACGAAAAAAAAGAATGGTGATATCAAATCTTTTCTTGTCTACTTGTATAACCATTGTATATCGGAGTGGATTGATAAGAAGGGATTGTTATATATACCATTTTTAAAATTTATTATGGAATTAGCTAAAGAAAATTTCCTTATATTTGAGAAACGAAATTCAATTACTCAAGTAATTAAGAATCTAAAAAATGAATGAACAATATTTTTATGTTACTCCTTTTATCTATTTTAAATTGAATAAAAATATTTATCATTATTTTATGACAAAGAGCATAATTATGTATTTTTATTTGGTAGAACTAAAACAGTTTATGAAGTGAAAAACAATCTTCTTTTTTTTAAATTCATTAATGCTTTTAAATCATTAAAACAATCTTCATATCTAATGAATTTAGAATAATTTCAAAAAAAAGTGTATATATTTGTAAATGATATTTGATATAAACAATGAATTGTTTATATAAAAAGGAATAATTTTTCAATCAAAGTTTAGTTTAACAAATAATAATATGAATCACTTACTATTATCAATTTTAATAATATTTTCTAAATTTTTTTTTAATAATTGTCAATATTATTATGAATTAATAAGGACAAATGATTTTGAGGCTGAACTTGATTGGAGTAATCAGTCTACTCCATGTTCTGGTGATATAATACACTTTGTAAAGAATTCAACAAATCTCTTTACTATAAGTGAATCATTTAAAATTTCTTCAATGGATTTACCAAATAATGGTGTAATATATTTTGGTGAAAATTTAAAAATTGGAAGAAAAGGAGGATGGCAATGTATGAAGAAGGATAAACCTCAACATAAATATTTTAATGTATCATCAAGAGGAAATCCAAATTTCTTTGATCAATCCCATTGGAGGATAAAAAATAATGAACTTAGTGACAGTTATATGGATTCAGAAACTCTTTTACATTTTCAACGTGTACCAGATTCACTATCCATAGCTGCTATACCTTATGGGAATAATGTACAATTTGAAGCAAAAAATACAATTCATATTCAAAAGTACATTAAACATTATCAGGTAAATTTTTCTTATTAAAAAAATTGTTGTCAGAACATTTTATTAAATATTTTTAATACAAGGTTAAAAAATCCTCTGTCAAAAGAATGGTGTCAAAACACACAGTGATTCTTAATATCAAAAGTATTTTACATATATACACATTTATATATACCCGTAAATACATAAAAATTTCTGAATTTATTTCATTCAGTAATTTATACAGTGATTCCAGACTCCCACTGACCCATCTTCATTTCTATAATTATTAAACAAATAAATGATATCCACGCATCATTTGTTTGGTGTCTCTCCTATAAATAGAGTAATTTAAAGTTAAGACTAAAATTAAAATTGATAAAAATAAACTTACGGACTCAGAAGTAAAGTCACAAAGACTAACTAAATGTAATGTACTTTCTTTAAATCCTTTCCATGCCATATTACTAAAAGTTATACCTCTTATATAGTGTATAAAGCCAACTCTCCTTATAAACATTCTTATTTCATGCTCATTCTTCCTTTCAGCCATCATATTAATAACTGTATCAATCATATTATTAATTGTAGATGAAACATTTTGATATATTTGTGTTGTAGTTATTTCAATCAATGATTCATTTAGTCTTTTTTCACAATCAATTCCACTTACAACACTATCTTCTGATGATACATATCTTTTCCTTCTAGTTCCAATATTATGAATTGAATTTCTATATCCAATTCCTGAAGGTGGTACTGAAACCAATATTGTATTTAAAGGTGTAGTCTCACTACTATCTTCATTTAAATCTTCACTTTCTTGATTAATTCTCATCAGCTTTCCAAGTAAAGAATGATCAGCCTCCAACATAGCATTCAATGAAATACCACCAAAATTCATATTATTTTTTTGTTGAATTTCATTCCATGAATTTCTTAAAATATATGCTTTATTTTGTAACTGTAAACTTTGAAATACACATGGCTTATTTTTTCTTCTTACACTAATTCTTTTTGCAAGTTTCCCTTCTATCCAATAGGATGCTTTCATAAATATTATACAATTTGTTGCACTATTAATGGCTACAAGAAAATTTGATATATCTTTACAATAATTAAATAACATTGAGAATCCTGGTTTCCCATTATTTTGTAAGAATGTTACCAATTCCCAAATATCAAGCATAAATTGAGATGACCTGAAGACGAGAAATTTTATTATTAATACTAATGATATAACTGTTTGCATTGTTTCTCTAAAAATGTAGTATATTAGAATTATATTATAAAAACAAAAATTACTTTGAATTAAATTGATCAATCATAGTTTCTGTCATCTCAAATAATTGTTTTCTTGTCCTATTACTTCCTTTTAATGATCTAATTGTTAAAGCGGTTAGGCAAAATATAAAAATACTGGGTCCAAATGTTCCAAAAATTAATCTGAAGATTAATCTATAATATAACGAATAATTAACGCTACTTCTTAAAGCTGTTGTCCTGATATTCCTTTGAACAACATGTTTAGAAGTATTCCAACAATCATAAGTTTCCAACTCAAACATAGTAGGTACATTGACAAGAAAGGCAATAGAACTTATAATAACAGGTAACTTGAATAATTTTCTTATATTAGAAAATGAGTAATAATAATTGTTGGAAAATTTTCTTGAATCCTTTGATGAAAAATATCTGCAAGGATGATGTGTAAGATTGTTAGGCCTTCCATTTGTAAAGGGATCCCTCGATGCTATATACCTTTGTACAGTAATTGTGACAACAAACCATATTGATGCTGTATTTGAAAATTGTGCCACAAAATGAGTATGTTTAACAATATCAACAGTTGATGGTTCAAAGGTTCCCGGTGAAAGAACTTCATTGACAGCATAATAAAAAAATATTCCCCATAACAATACAGTATCCCAGAAGGCTAATGATATAATTGATATAGCTAAACCAACCCCTCGATTTTTTTCAAAATTTGATAATCTTATATTTTTGATTGAATAAATATTTCCAACTGTTCCTAACATAATTGTTGCTATTGTCAAATATCCAGCAAAAAGTTTTGAGAATGCTCTATAAATATTTACAATTTTATATGTGTGACATAAAGGTACATTTTTATTATAAATATTTATGGAAACTTACGCATATGTTGGTGGAAACGGAGCAATTCCACGGCATGACACTAGGTCAGTTCTTTCAATTATTTCTGAATTCATAATTATTATTTTTATATTATTCCTGCTTTTATTTCACAGTAGTTTGTATTTCTCTCCCTCCTTAATTGTACATTTCTCCCTAAAATGATTGTCCACCAAAAATTATTCAAATTATGTTATCTTTTCACTCTACTTATTATAAGCTCTTATTTAGAGTTTTATAATAATATAAAATCTATAACAAAAAAAAACAAAAATTTTAAATTAAATTTTAATATATTAAAAAAGAGTTTAAAATAAAAAGAGATTTTTATAATAGAATGTTGTAAGTAAAATATATATATATATATTACATTTTTATGATAAAAGATTTTTTATAATAAAAAAACATTTTTATATTAAGTATAATTTATTCAGTAAATGTTAAAGTACTTGATAAATGGAATAACAAAAAAATAAGGAAATAAATTCATTGTTTCTGAATGAAAACCTTATTTTTTTTATCTTAATAGTCCGTTCAAAGTACATTAATCAAAGAACTTTAATTTAAAATATTCAGGAGGGTAGTTCATGAAAATTAATCCTATTTTTACGATGCAATAATATACCTATTGAATATATAATTATTTTTTTTATAAATGAATCATTAGAAAAGGATAATGTTTATTTATTTGGAAACGATATATCATAACGGTAGAAGTAAAAAAAAATCTTTGTATAAATGTAAACAAAGAGATATGATAGTAAATAATGTGTGATAAAGGACAGATAAAAGATATGGGCATCTAATAGAGAGATATATAAATTGAAATTTGTTAAGGGACATATATAATGCTAATAATAGTTTTTGTATTTTTAATGCCACTACAGTTAGATAGTTTATAAATAAAAAAATACTTTTAACTCTTCTTTATCACTACTTCAATTTTGAAGATTTTAATTTAATATTTAATTTAATAAGTTTAGGGTAATTTTACTTGACTACTAAACTTTTTAAATAAAGGAAAAGTGGGAAGAGAGAGAGATGTACCAACTATAAAATAATCATTTTGGTAGGCCCTTTTTTTAGTTCAAAATTACTATTAATAATAAAATAAGTGAAAAATTCGGAAGGAACTTAAAATGATAATAAAAGGAAGTAATATTAATATCACTCCCTTTTAAGAATTAATGTTAAAACGCTTTCACACGTATAAAGTAGTTTTCTCACAAAATACAATATTTTGTATATAAATTTTAAAAAATTCAATTATGATATATCATAAAATGTTCCTAATATCAAACATTTATTATAAACAAAAATTTATAAAATGTTATTCATTAAATCATAGATATATCGCACTTTTCATAAAATTAAAGTTTACATGAAAAATTATATAAATATATTATGTTTTTATTCTTTCATCAAATAAAGAATAAAATATAGCATTGTAATATGGTAAAATTAAACAATTTTTTGTGTGATATATTTTTACTTAAAAGTATTATATTAAAATTAAGTGAAACATTATCTGGAGGAGAAAAACTTTCACAAAAATCTTCTCTTTTATCAATAGAAAGTTTATGCCAATAATGTGTAATAAGATTTATTACTATTAAAGGAGTATCACTTTAATTTTAGGGATTAAAAAATTGAAGAAAGTATAATTATCTACTAGAAGAATTAGATTTCAGTTTATTTTGGTTGAATTTTTAAGAATGTTTTAAAAAGATTAGATATATTAAGAATTATCATTAGAATTAATAGTAGATAATGTTATACAAAAAATGTGTTTATATAGCTATTTAAAGAAAGTTCACTTATTCATATAATATGATAGATAAAGTTTAAATTAAATTTGTCGTCTAGACCTTTTCAAAAGCCTAACTTTTTAAGTTAAATAAAGTAATTCATTATTATAATAAATTGATTCCACATCCTACTATCACTCAAAAGTAATATATATTAGATTAAAATTTGTGTTTTAAACTTAACAAGTTTTTTTATGTTAAAGATAAAAAGTTACATTGAACTTATAGAAATCATTCTATATTCATGGGAATGGAAGTTAAAAGACATAATTGAGAACATTTCCTCATTTGTAAAAATTTTTATTTTATCACTAATAAAAATATTAGTAATAAAATTTATATAAAAGGAAGGAAGTTATTTTAAAAAATTTATGAATACAATTGTCCAAAGTTAATTATAACATTTCCATCCTTGAAAATAAAATTTAAGAAAAAAAATTAAAAGAAAAATGTTTCAAAATTTATCAAATGCAATCATTTTCAAACCATCAGGTGGTAAGATTATGATTTCAACTAAAATGCTTTTAAATAAATTATATATAGGATAAAAAGATTTGTAGATATATATACATAAATTTTAAAATAAATATAATAATTTTTGAGATTTAAAAATTAAAAGAAGAACCTTGTTTTGTTGATAAAAATATATATTAACAGAACATCACCTAATATTTTATTTGTAACAATTGAATTTCCCTTTTGAACAAAACAATACCGATGAAGATATAAAGAGTAATGATGAAAAAAAAAAATTTTTTTAAAAAAGATTGTTAAGAGGACCCAGCCAAGATCTTATAGATATAAAGAGAGAGATAAAAATGAAATGTTTATCCATTTTAAATTTTTAACCTCACGGTTTTTATTTTAGTTAATAATTTTATTTTAGTTAATAATAAAGTGAAAAATTAAAATATAGAGGAAGATAAAATTTTGTAGATATAGATATATATTTGAGGTTTAACACTTTGTTGATGATATATAAATTGGGGGTATATATAATTTTTAATAAAATGAAATAGAGTTTTTCCTTTTATACTACCTAATGAAATATATAGTTAATTAATGAGAAGGAAGTTGAAATTATTTTTGAGATGTCGGTTAAATTTTTATTAAAATCGTTTACTTAAGGATGATATTAGTGTAACGTTAAATATAATAAAGTCAAATATTAAAGATTATTCCTATACTTTAATTTTTATTACATAAAATTGAAGCTAATATTTAAAAGGGGTCAGATAAGGAAGATTATAAAAGGTTAACTAAATTTGGTTTAACATTCTATGACTATCTTTTGATGATAGAAATATATATATTTTATGTTTTGAACTTGAAAAAACAGTTATATGTTATAAAAATAACTATAATTTTAAATTCTCATATTAAATATCTATATGAAAGTATAATTTTCTTATTCATACTTATTTCTCGATTATGTGTGAAGATGATGTAAATTGTAATATTGAATTTCTTTTCTTTCTACATATATCATAAGAAGTATATTATTCAATGAAATATCTTTTAAATTTAATATTTATAACCTTCTAAGAAATGGAGGCTTCATTTCATAAAATAAACAAGAAAAAAAAGTTTCTTGATAACAAGAGATCAAAAATATATATATAATAAAAGATATATGCTAAATAATTTTAACGTATAAATAAAATAGACATTTTTTTTGATAATATAACAAAATTAATTGTTAACAAATTTAAAGTGAGAAAGGTTGTTGAAAAAATTAAAATGAAGTATCTATCTATTTGATTTTTGTCCTTTTTATCATTTTGAAGTTGTTGTAAGAAAGATAAATGAGAGATATCTTAACAACATTTTCTTTTTTTTGAGTGATATATTAGTATAAAATACAATATTGAGTAAATACCTTGGGTATAACAAAAATATTAGTCTTTTATTTCAGACCACAAATACATTAATACTATATTGCAGAATCGTAATTTGATCAAGGAAAAATCTTAGGACTGGTAGTTGTAATAAAAAATTTAAAGTATAAAATAAGAAAGTAACAAAAATATAGATTTAAATTAAATTTTAAAATAAAGATAGGGTTGGAGACTTAGAAGAACAATTTTTAATGTAAATATATCTTTTAAAATTTTATAATATATTGTCTAAAAAATGTGTCTGTAAATTTGAAATATTTGAAGCAAGTAGTCGAAATATTGAAATTTATAATAAAGCTAATTAAAAATAAATTTTTTAATTTAGAAAAAAAAAGATTATTAGATACCTACATAGTCTATAAAGCATCTAATAAAGGAAATTAAAAATTTATAGACATGATTTCAGTTATTAAAAAGGCATCTTTTCATAATAAAAATTTTTTTAGGCACCCACTCAAAATATTTAACTAAATAAGTTAGCTACTTACTTGTTTAAAAGATGTCTTTATTAGAAGCTTTAAAAGTTAAAGAATTAGACTATAAATAGAAACATTTATTATAATTCACAAAAAATCTATTTATATATCCTTTTTAATGATATTAATAAGAAAATAATTAAATAGTAATATATTCCTTATAAATAACACATTAGATGATGTAACAATATTTTATGAAGTTAATATTATTTTTACCCTTGAAATAGTTATAATGGTAAAAATTTTACTCTACGCAACAACACCCTCCCCCCCTGTTAGTAGAATATTTTTATTACAATTCTTAATAATTTTTATAAATTTTTGAAGTGTTTGGTACTTTTTGTCATAAACAGATATGTATATATGTAATTAAAAAAGTTGTTAACAATAATTATAATATTTAAAAAATATAAAAAAAAAGTAGATTAAAAGTACAAATAAATTAAGTAGAATACTTGAAATTTAAAGAAAGAAGGTAAAAACAATAATTAATTCTATTTTTTTAGGAAATAGAAACACAGGAAAAATTTAATAAGTTAAACAATACTATTGAAGGCAATTTTCAGTGGGAAAAAATAAAAAAAGATGTTGTAATAAATGAAGAATCGGGAGAGTGGTTTATATATGAAACATCAGATGAGGAAAGTCGTTTAAAACAAGAGTTGATGTATGAAAGGAGTTCAAATTTAGGGGAGGAGTATATGAAAGAGATATGCTCATTTATCGTATGTCCTGATGATTCAGAGATTGAATGCTCTAATCCTATTAATGTAATGGGCCATTGTTGTAGATTATGTGGAAAAGTTATTACATTTGAAATTGATAGAAGCAATGCAATAAAAAAATTTGTTTTGATTTCTTCTGTAATAATAGATAAAATAAAATTTAAGTACAATAATACTTTTGGAATCTCTTTAGTACGAATAACATCAATACCTAGTAAAAAGCCAATCTATCAGTTGGTTGTTTTTCAAACCGTATTCAATAATGACTTTGTTTATCAGCCTAATGTAATAAATGATATCATGAATAAAACAATAGGAATTTTAACAAAATTAAGCAACCACAAAATAACTATTTTAACAGAAAATATGTCAAATTTCAAAGTTTTTTGGAATCAAAAAAAAGTCATTATATTGTTAACAATAATCGTTATAATTTTAATTATTTATGTATCCTCAAAAACTAATTTAAAAGAACAATTACATCGCACATTAAGGTATTTTAATTTCTTTATTATAATTTTAGTTAACTAAAAAAAAATTTTATTTAGGTATCTATTTAATGAGTTCCCTAATGATTCATATATTATTCGTTACACAAATGGTAGTGTTAGAATAACAGAAACTAAAGGCGAGGATGAATGTTTGTTAAAGGATGATGAAGAAAATAATAAAAATATAAATAATATTTTGGTTAAATAATTAGATATGTAGAAGATTCTCATCTATTTTATAATATTTAATTTTTTCCTTGCAAAACTTACAAGATTATTTTTCTTTTTAATTACCATTAAACAATTATATTATGAATGGTTTCTCTCTTTGACACTAACATATTGTTTTTCCCATTCTTTATTGAATAAAATGTTTCAAGTACTACTTTGTACAAAGAATCACTACAACAAAATTATATAATTAAATTATATCCCTTACCTTTAATTTATCATATACAAAAAATAATCATAATATTATTTAAAGCTATTCTTCTTTGCTTTTGGAATATCTTTATAGTTTTCAGGAACATCATCAAGTAAACTATGCCATGTTCCTATGGATTTTGTTGAAAAATAACCGTTAGTATTTAAGGAAGCTGATAAATTTGGTCCAGATGAAGTTGGAAGATTGGAGGAAGGAATTAATCCATTTGTAGCAAGACTTCCATCATGAATAACAATATTTCCATTAGCAATATTTGTATTAAAGCTTTTGAATTTTGTTGCATCAAGGAAAGAAAAACAATCTGACCATTGATTTAATCCTTCTTTTGTTGGTGAATCTTTTCCTAGTATACAGCATCCTAACAAATCATCTCTTCCAATTCTATCCCAATCCATAACTTGTACAAGAAGATTGGTATCTCTAACTTCATGAAGTGGTAAGTCAAATTCAAGATTCTCATTATATACAGGATTTAAATTGGCTCTTTTAATACTACTCTTCTTTTGTTTAATACGTTTACCATGATATATTTGATCAATTTTAACATATGGATCAGATGCTCCAGTTATATCCATAGGTCTTAAATTGTACGCTTTAGCCACTGTTACAAAAAGTTTCTGTTCACTTATACTATATGTAATATATAATAATAAATCACCAAAATCATTTTTTTCTTGAGATCCAACAATAGGTAAAGTATACTCTGTCCATCCATACAAATCACTCTTCTCAAATAAATCCCGCATTATCACATTCCCTATTAACCCGTGTCTTGTAAAACGATCAAAACTGTAAACTGTAAATTGTAACATTCTTGAAGATAAATTGTTATATTGTACATCAAAAGAAAACATTTCATTATATTCAGGATCTTGTGATTTCTTTACTATTCTCGTCTTACAATGATGTCTCCTCTCCGGAAGAAGGTACATCTTTATGTATGGATCTAACATTTGGCGGTCCTATAATAATAACAATTTTATTATTCATATGTAAAATATCAAAAAAAAAAGGATACATCAATTGGTTTTGCAAAATTTTTTTTTTAAATAATCACGTTTTGAGATTTAATAATTCCCACAGGGAATAAACGATATTTTTATGAAAAATTTAAAGATTAATAACTATAAAAAATTGACTACCATAAATCAATACACAATAAAAATAATATCTTTTAATATAAAATTTTGAAAATTATAATAACTAGAACTAATAAAATATTCATTGATCTTATGATAAAAAATCATGAATATCATAACTTATGATATTAAAATTTCTAATCCGGTCGTTAACGAGAAAAATACTATTATTATATATTTATCAAAATATCATAAAAGAATAGATATAAAAATTCAAAGATAATGAGGCAATTAAGTATTCTAGAAGAAGAATGTATTATACACGTTAATAATCTGATTAGTAGAGGTAAAAATGCATTGTTATATAAAATCATAGTTTTTTTTGGAATAGTGTACTCAAACTTACACCAATTAAAAGACTATTGGCTCTCATGACATGTACCATTAGGACTCTGTGAATAAAGTCATAACGTAATAAAAAAGTCAATGTTCCCCTCAAGCAATCACTATTAACTTTTTCTGTTGATGTACCACAATTATAAACTATTCCATCATCATAATCATTTGGAGTTTCATAGGTCCTTTTATCTGTGGAATTATTGTCAAAAAATATAACACCTCCATCCGGTGAGTCAAGTATATCTGTTGTTGCACTTCTATGTAAATCTAATAGTCCATTATGTGTTGGTAATTGTGTTGGTTTACTGTCACCACGGTGTGTAATCCGATGCCAAAAGCTGGATCCAATTGATGAAGCATTTTTATCTGAAGATGTTCTGATAAGAGAAGCTCCCAAATTCCCTATTCTTGTTGTTGCTAACTGTTTACTAGATGAAGGATCATGTTGACCTCCCATGAAAGCTGCAGCTGCTGCAACAACGCATTGATCCGTTGTTACTCGATGTTCCATCCATGGTGGCATTATCTCATTATGTGAAGTCATCATAAAGATATCTGAAATTAAATAAAAAAAAAGAATTAATTATATGATAATAAAAATAATGTATTTTAAAATAATGATAATATAGGAAAAATATAAAGTATGAAATTTTATGATCACTTTTAAATACGTGTTAATTTAAAAGAGAAAGTTTGTGAGGATATAAAATATAAGATAATAAAGTTTCTTAAATAATTTTAAATGGAAACGATTTTTATATTTACGATGATATTAGGGGTAATTAATGAAAGATATAATGATGATCCTATAAGTTAATATGATAACTTTAAAGTTTAAGAATTTATCTTATAATGTTAAAAATATAAGGATAATAATAACATTAACAAGGATAATGCCATCAAAAACTGTTTTAAATGATTATATTATAAAGATATATTTTTATATAATATAATAAATATGGGTGGACTCTTTGAATAGATATATGAATAAAAAGTTTAGATAAAGTAAAAATAATTATAGTAGGATGATTGTAAATATAGAAATCGGGAACAATAGAGAGTGATTAAAGAATAAATTATCAATTAGGATGATGATATCTTAAAAGAATTTCTATTGTTTGTAAAAATTGAAATTTTTACTTTAACTTTTATCATATCGCAATTTTTAATAGCATCAACATTATATTATCATTTTATTGTGTCCTCCTTCTAAGAAGACGTAGTAGTATAACTGATAGTGATGAGGAAATGCCAAAAAAACAACCATTTAAAATGATTGTTGACATTTTACCCTACCAGTATATCATTATCACCACACATTTTAACAAGTTAAATAACTTTTTACATAAGCTGATTTTATTTTTAATATTATGAAAATTAAATACCCCCTATGTAGAGTTATATAACAATTTTAGAGTGTATTTTTGATATTTATATGTCTCTCTGGTATATTTAAACTTCCTCCTTCAACATATATATATATATATCCATATGTTTTTTATTCTTAAATTTAACAAGAACAAATTTTTTTGTCACATTCTAAACTATCAAAAAAGGAGAAGAATGAAGTGTATATTTATAGAGTTACTGTTATCATTAACACTAATCAGTTAAAAAACTTTTTTGTTCCAAAATAGAATTTTTATTTGAGAGAGTTGAAAATAGACTAGATGATTATAAAACATTTTTTTAAGATAAACTAAATTTAATAGTTAACAAATATTCTAAAAAAGTTTTACTACAATACCAAATAGACCCTTAAATTTGACAAAAGTTAATAAGAATGATGTTATAAATGTATTATACATGTGGTATAGAATATTTAATATATTGAAAAAAATGGAAGCTTTCAAAAATACTTTTTCTCTCTCTCAACTTTTATAATATGATTGAAGATAAAACATATCAAAGTGTCAGTTGTTTTATGGTAGTAAAAATTTTTAAAATAATATTTTAAATATTTAATGGTGAAAAAAGACAATTGGTAGGTAAACAAGTATGAAACGAAAAAAATTATTTTAATAATCAAATAAATAATAAGATTGTTCAAAGGTAAATGTGATTTATAAATATATTATAATTGGTAACAACTTATTATTTTAATATATAAATAGAAGAAAAATAAAATCACTTTCTATAATAATTTTATTAGTGTAAATGTTATTTCTTCTCTGTTTATAAATATGTAGAAGAAGTTTTAGTTTTTTTTAATCAAAAAATAAAAAAGAAGGCTTTTCTTAAAAGTTCAAAAGAGTAGGAAAATAAATTATTTCCAGGAAGGGAAGGATATAGTCAAAAATTTGAGGAAAAACTAAGAATCTTATTATTATTTCTAAAGAAGATAGAATACTTTTTTGATGGTACATAAAAACTAGAAACCTGAATACTTTTTTGTAAATAAAAAAATTTGTTTTTGGAACATAAATTTTTTTTTTAAATATAAAATATAAATTATTAATCTTAATGGTTATATGAGATAAAGAAAAAAAGTTTTAAAATATCATTCTAAAGTTAGATAATATTTAAAATTTATTATTTCATGAATTGAATAAAAAGGAAAGCAATTAATTTACTTACTATTTATCATATTTTTAAAAGTTATGTCTAAAGATAGTATATTGTTACAAGTCTTATGAATCTATTTTCATAAAAGTACACGAATTAATATATAACATATCTATATTTTTTATTGATGAGATAAAAAGAAAAGAAGTTACTTCAAAATAAACTTTTAGTAATAATAAAGCTAATATGAAAGGGAAATAAAAGTTATGTAGTACTTTATCATCATCTTTTTTTTATTGTTATTGTAATTCATATTCTTATTATTATATATATTTTTAGTATAATATATATATATATACATATATGTTTGATATAAATAAATATATGAAAGGAATGTTTCCTTGTAATATAGGTGATAATATTAAAATAATGAAGGATAGAAGTGGGCGATTGTTATAATGGTAAAAGGTGTTATGTGCAAATTATTACAAAGTTGGGATATATATATATACACTTAATTTAAGAAAAACCATATGTCAAATTTTAAAAAAATCTCTTCTTTTTATTACGATACATATTAGTTGATTAAAAATGTTTATAATAGCTATTTTGTAATATAGCTTTTAAATATTAACAAAAAACTATAAGGGTTAAAATATGATATGAATAAATATATATTTCATCTTTAAATATCCGCTACACCATATATTAAATTTTTTTATATTTATTTTTGAAGTTACAAGTGTTATATATAAAAAGTTCTCCTATTGAAGATATCTTTATATATATTAAATAAGGATTCA
Source organism: Parastrongyloides trichosuri (assembly GCA_000941615.1). Lineage (NCBI taxonomy): Eukaryota > Metazoa > Nematoda > Chromadorea > Rhabditida > Strongyloididae > Parastrongyloides > Parastrongyloides trichosuri. The sequence goes on from LM523194.1 coordinate 25,870, forward strand.
AATTTTTTTTTATTAAAGTAAAGAATGAAGTAACATTTAATTATATAAATTCATGACATTCAATATTATTATCACTTTCGTAACTTTGAAAAAAGATAGTAGTATTGAGGTAACAATTAGATAGATATATATATATATAGAATGAAAATAAAAGAACAGAATATTGTTTTTATATATTACCGAAATGTCTAATGAAAGATAATAAAGAAAGAAAATAAAAATGTAAGGACAGATATAACAAAATATAAAGAAGACCAATAATTATTAAACACTAAAAAAACATTGATGTTTTTTATAATATTAAAAATTACATATAAAAAAAAAACTTTATCAAGAAAGAATAATTGATAAAAATTAAAAGTGGATACTTTTTAAAAACTGAAGTGATTAAAAAGAGAGATAATGGCCATTGATGTGCATATGTAACATTAATAATTAATGAAGCTACTAACACTTAGTATGCTTTTAACAGCAAGCATTTCCGAAATCTTCTGTTTAAACTGAAAACGAAGGCTCCGAGAAAGTAACATATATGGTGACATGATAAAGATAGATAGATATATGTATAATTCTTTATGTACATTAAATGATAAAATAGAAGAGAAATGTTTCTTAAAAAGGTATGATAATGATTATGTGTGTGTAGAGAGGATGGTGTGAAAATTATTGTTAAGAATTAGAATTCATTAAAAAGCCCTCTTCATAATTCAATATTAATAAGGTACATGACATAATCATTTCCACTATAAATTTTTCTTTTCTTATTTTTGGTCAAAGTAATTTAAACAAAAGAGGATATCATTAATATATATTGAGGAAGTCTCTGTTTTAATAAAAAGTTACCACACTATTATATAAAATAAATGATATATATATACATATATATATATATATGTTATAATTTGAAATTACCTCATTTTTCAATTTCTATATGTATCTCAGTTTTGATAAGAGAGGAAAGAAAATATATTACATATAATAAAAGATAGATAACTGATAAAAGTAAAAAGGATGATTTTGATTTTGTTACACTTTTCCCTCTTAAATAAACAATAGTAATGAAAAAAGAATTTAAAATAAAAATTTGTTTGATTTTTTTTAATTTTAAGAATGGAGAATAGAACCCCATTGTAAGAAGGGAGTTGTTATATTAAACCTTAACATTATATTAAAAAAGGATGATGTATTTAAGTTATAATTAGCCTAATAGTGGTATATTAAAATATTTAAGAATTGGGTAATTTTAATGTATGAAGTAAGATATATGACATAAAAATTTAAAGGGTTCTTTATTTTTTCAAACTAGTTTATTTAAATACTTCTAATTATCTCCTTATTATATTTATTTCCTCCATCTTTATTATATTTATAGTTTATATGTAATGTCTAAGGACAATGGAAAGAAATATTTTTATACGTTTTTAAATAACTATATTACTATTTTAACAAAATTCTTGAAAATTATTTTCAAATACCACTTAGGTTAGTTTGCAATTTGAAATATATATATATAATTGATAATGAAATAAGATATTTTATCCACATGTACTGTTAAAATATATATGTGGAATTTTTTTGAAACAAAATAAAGTGTGAACAATTAGGATACTTAAGAAAGTAACATTTAATATAGTAAGGAAGAGGACAAAAAAATTGAAAAGAGAGAATTAATTTGGAAATTGATAATATTGTTCCCTATTTTGTAAATGGAGTGCTAAAAATTTATTTGTATTTTTTGAGACATTTCCAAATTTAAAGGAAGAAGAAAATTAAAAATTCCTATTTTAGTAACAAAAAACATGAATTCTAATTATAAAAATAAAAACTTCAAAATGTTAATTAACACAAACAAATACAGTTTGATATGGATAGTTTAACTATTTACATATATATGTATTTTAAAAAAAAAATTACTATTATTTACGAAAAAAGGAATATTAAATATTTTGATGAAAGGAAATTTGTCAAAAGAGAAATAATGCTAATGAAAAGGTTAATAAATAACTCAACAATTTTGTAAAAGCATATAATGAATGTCTGATAATATTTTATAATACCTTATTAAAATTAGAAGTTAATGATAAGAAAAAATAAACTTGTAAATCAGAACCTTGTTTAAATAGTGATTAGATAAAAAAAAATAAATAACATCATAAAATAAATGTTTATTTAAAAATTAATACCATTTAAATAATTAAAATTAATACATTACATGATATTATGAAAAAAAAAAATTAATATATTTAAACGAGGGAAGAAAAGAAGTAAATTTGTTTATAGAAAATTGACACTTCTCATATTAATTCTTCTAATAACGAAATATGATATAAAAACATTAATTGGGGATGATAAATGAGATTTACTAATTTTTAAGGAATAAATTTAACCTACCTCGAATAATTTTCTTTTTATCATTATCAACACTATCAAGAGAGGCCCTACAATTATTTATTTGACATTTTTCATTGTTTGTTACTATGTTTTCAAATGAATTAGATGAGGTAACACAAATTTTTGGTATTGTACCTTGTCTATGAGATTCTAGAAATAAAATTGATACATAAAGAAAAACAAATCATTATACATACCTGGTAGAAAAACTTCTTCTTCACTAAGGACACCATCTTCTAAAGATTCTTTATAATATTTATTCTTTCTTTCCTCTAGACATCCGCTTCTTTTAAAAACTTTTCTATTTGTTTTAACATTTCTAAAAATACTTCCTTTGACATGAAAACTTTTACCGGTTGTACCAGTTACTTCTCTTGTTCTTGAACCAATTATTCGTATTAATAATCCAGGTAATAATTTTATCAAACAGATAATAACACAAAACACAATTGAAGACATAAAAACAATAGCAAAAATAAGAGCATATAAATAAATATTTGGTGATGATGACAATGAATTTCCATAATTTACAATATCAGTTTTCTTCAAAAGAAGTTGTGCCGTATCGTTAATTTGTCCAAAAGTATTATATAACATATGTGATCTGGATAAAGATAAAAAATTTGGCTGAGAAAACATTATTTAATTTATAATTATTAATTTTTTATATATAAAATTAATATTCTTTTTCTTGTTAAAAATTGTTATAAAGATTTACTAGCATTATGATATATACAAAACCTTTTCAAATAATATTAGTTTATCTGAAATTAAACTGCTTCTTTTTCAATTATATTTTTGAAGAAAACCAAATCAAAAAAAAAATAATACTTATCTTTCTTTATCTAATTAGATATATATATATTTCTAAAAAAAAAGTAAAAATGTTAAAAAAAATATATATATAGTTTCAATATAAATTAAACATTCTTGAAAAGTAAAAATGAATACAAAAAGGTGTATGCGAAAGTTATGAAACAATTAAAAAATATATAAAAATTCTCAGTCAAATAGGGAGAAAAATATTCATGAGAGTATTCATGTACATTTAATAATTAGTTATTTATTACCATAAAAATTTATAATTGTTATATTTTTGTTATCTAAAGTATTTTTGTTATAATATATTGTGTGTTTGTAATAAGATTAAAATTCTTTTTAAAAAATCCTATTAAATATTCATCTGTATAGTGAAGTCAACCTTTTGGAGAATTATATGTGTATAGAATAATATGATATTAAATAAAAAAAAAATAGTTAGTCTGAAAAAATTTGAAAGTTTTGATGGATACATAAATAGAAAAGAAATATACTATTGAAATTTCCATAATATTGAAAAAGCATTAGATGAAGAATAAAAAGATATTTGTAGATGAAAATGGATATAATGTATAAAATATTATATACTTTTAAAGAGAGAGATGATATAAATAAAAAAATATTAATATTCAAAGAGTTTTTTGTTGTTTTTGGTAAAGGTCATTAAAAATAAGTTATTTGTAATGATATTTCAATATAAATATTTAAAGCATATCAAAGAGCTTTAAATTATGTAGATGAAAAAGAAAATATCAAAGGTTATAAAATAGAATAATTAAAAGTAAAATTATTAAAATATATTAATCATTAATCTTTTTTTTAAGCTGATTCTGTAGTGAAATATATAAAATTTTTGATATTTATAGTCATCTTTTTTATGTATAATAGACTTCTCGAAGTGTATCTTCCTATTTCCTCTAAAATCATATGCAGATAATATATCAAAGGAGTTTAAAAATTGAGTTTGTAATATCACAATTTTTAACCCCCATCGTTTTGCATTTAATTTTATCATCTCAAAATTTAGTACCCTTCAATATATTATATTATAAGAACTTTAAAAATACATGATAAAACTTCAAAAATGAATGTATATATCTGGTGAATGATAATATTTTGAAAAAATAATAAAGTAACTAAGATTAGAATAATTAAATGAATAGTTTTATAAGATAATGAAAGGAAATAATTGTGAATTAAAAATATAATAAAAAGTTATTTTAATAATTTAATAATTTCTACTTCATATACACTTAAATATCTCTAAAAATATAAGACCATAATTTTATTTATCAAGTACTTATCAATTGAAGAATGGGGAAAGATAATTATATTAAAACGTTTCAATAATAAAGATTTATCAAAAAGTCTTAAAATATAATCATATACTTAAAAATAAATGAAGGTATCTTAAAAATTTTAAATAAATAAAGACAAAAAACAATTAAATTGATAAAATAAATCACAAAGAAGTAAAAATTATATATAATGTTATCTTTCATAAAGATTTACCTTCTATAGAAATGTTAAGATATACATGATATTGTAAAAAACATATAAATTCAGAATTTTAAAATAGATAAAAATATTTTTTTAAAAAAAAACTTTAAAAATAATAATCTTAAACAGAAAGACTATATTCCCTTAAAATCGGCGTATAATATCATTAATATTTAACAATTTTTTAACATCAAAAATAAAAACGTTTGTTAATTGTTAAAGTTTTATGATAAAAGTAAAGAAAAATAAGTTATTTTTCTTAAAATAAAATTATAGAAAAAAAANAAAAAAAATGAATAATAATTTTTATGATATTATTAAACAACTATACAAAGTATACATATAATTATTGTAGTTTATCAGTTATGATAATTTATTAAAAACCTACAAATATCAATAAATATGAATTTTTTTTTAAAAATTAATTATATATTATTATTAAAATAGGTAGTTTAAGATAAAATAGTATTAAAATATTCCCAAATAATGACGCAGAGTAAGCATTAATTTTTAAATAAAATTTACATTTATTTAGTCTTTTACTTAAAAACCCACGTGAAATATTGAAATCTAGACAAAAGTTTAAAATGAAGAAAATTTTGTAAAGACATTTGAATCTAAAAATATAAACTTTTTGAAACTTTCCTTTATGTAGAATTTTAATTTTAACTATAGTCGTCTTATAATGTTTTTACTGATAATTGGGGAGAACATTAAAAGAATTATAAGTAGGTGTGCCTTAATTTATACTTTTGTGGTTAAAATCTTTTAAATAATATAAGTTTTTAATATTTTACAAGTGAAAAGTATTTGAATTATTTAAATAATAAAAAAAATTAGCATTAAAAGAAGATAATAATTCATTTTAAGAAATACTAAATATGCCAAAAATTCAAGGAAGAATGACGTGACTGTCATATTCAAGATGATATAATGTTCTTCTCCATTATGTCTCTAATATTATCTATATATCTATATATATATGTATATTTATATTCATTCCACCTCCTTAACACACAATATATATTTCTTATCTAATAATAAAAGACAACACTCAAAATAACAATAATAGAGAGCTGAAGATAATGTCTTATTTTGTAACTCAATTAAAAATTATAAACTCAAAGTAATAAAAAAAAAATCTATTTTTTACGAAGCCTAAATATAATAAATATTATTTAAAAAACCGTTTGAAATAAAAAAATGAGAAAATGATGTATTGATAAGTTTTTAATTAAAATGTTCTCTAAAAGTACTATATATATAATACATTCAAAATAGATATTTATCATTTGATATTAAACATACATAACATATGAATCCGTCATATTTTTGGTTGAAATATTAAATCAAATAATCATGAATACTTATGCATAAAAAGATGATGAATACTAACATGTTTATGTCAATTCAAGTTTTTTTTTTATTTATTTATTATTATTATAAGTTTTTAATGTTGTACTATTAAAAATTTTTATAATACTTATATATAATTAAAATATTTTTCTATGGTAACTTATAAGAATTTTAAAAAATAAGTGAAAAAGAGTATGTAATCAAAGAGGAAAAAAATAAAACTATTTAAAACAACTTTTTTATGTTAATTTTAAAAAAAATATTTCTACATATCTACAATTTAATGAATGAATTTATTAAGCTTTTGTTTCCTGCAGTAGTTTTAAAATATAATTACTATACTTTATTGTTAACTATTACAATGAGAAATAATATTTTGTTTGATAAAGAAAATAGAAAAATATCATATTTGATTTTTTTTATTCAAAAGATTGGTTTTATTAATTTTTTTTAAAACAAAAGAATAAAGTATAAATATAAGTTTTTAAATAAAAACAAATATTGTTAATAATATTTGGGTTTGGGAATAAATAAAGTTATTTTACTTTTATATTTTTTTTTTCCAGGAAATATGACTTATTTAAAAATATCCGTATGAAACTTATTTTAATCCTTTTCATAGTGCATACACCTTTTATTAAAAATATAAAAAATGAAAAATAAGCTTTTCAATTAAAAATAATGTAAAAAATATTTGAATAATCTTTTTTGAAAAAATATATCAACAAATTCTAGAAGAGCTTACTAAGGACATGTAAATATTTTTAAGTATATTCAAATGACAGTTTAAAGTGAATAAATTATAATTTTAAAAGATGTTGTGATACCTACATGCATACAATTTTATTTTAAATTACTATTTTACCTGAAAACGTCACTGGAATAAAATAATGAATCCTTAATTAGTTTTTAAAATTTTAAAAAAAGTTTTGTTTATTTTGTTTACCAGATAGCATTATTTTTTAAATTAAAAACAATTATTTTAACATTACAATTATATTTTTGCAGAAGATATACATATTTTTTTTTTATTAAGTTTAAAAAAATTCAATTTATTTTGATATTTTATCATTTCATTTTAACAAATATGATAATAAAAATATTTTTGTTTTATATTTAATTAATCATTTTAAAATTTCCAAATTTATTAAATATCTATAAAATAAGTATTTAAGAATCTTTCTATAATAAAAAAAAATTGTACCCGGTAGGAAAAATATTCTTCTTTCCTTGTTTTATGAATACTTATGTGGAAGTATAAATTTCATAACATCACAAAGACCCTTCTTAATAAAACCATTTTCTTTATTCTTTTTCTTCCATCTTGCATACAAGAGGCAATTCGTTGATAGATCCAGAAGTACAAAAAGATTGCTAATAGCAACCAAAAGATTAAAAAATCCAACATCAGTATATTCAAAAGCTTCTAATGTGTCCAATGCAATTGTCAATGAATGTAAAATTAAAAATTTTATTGCCAACATAACTGCAGTAATATTAATATTATTTTCATTTGCCTGTCTTTGACTTTGAAATTTTTCTAAATGACATACTAAACGTTGTCTAGCTGAAGATCTTTGTTTCTGTAGTGGTCCTGGTAATATATTAATTTTCATAACTTCACTGTTGCTTTCACTACTTCCTTTATGATAATTTTCACTTGTTGATTTAAGTAATGCTTCATTTTCAACCTGTTTACCTTTTTCTATTTGTCCCATTAATAATTTTCTTTGCCTCATTGATCTTGCTATAATAAGTTGTGTGGCTATAGTTAATGAAAGAACTAAAACAAATGGCCCTGACATTTCAAAAAGACTCTTTATAATTACTCTTAGAATCACACGATACCAATAGTTTTCTCTTAACGCTGTCTGAACAATTCTTATATCTCCATTTGGACATCTCTATAATGATAAATTATTTCATAAAATTAAAATAAATAATAAAATTTCACTTTCACAATTTTCATTGATAAAAAATAAAAAGTTAGAATAAACAAAATAATAAATAAAATCTAACTTACAATAGCTTTAACTTCAAGATAATTAGGAATGGAAAAGATAATTGCTCCAAAAACGACTAGAAGAGGTACTTTAAAATCATTGAAGTCAAATTTATGCATAAACAATGAAGAAAATGAAAATTCTTCATGTGTATTATTATTTCTATTGGTAGTACCAGATAAAGATTCTTTACCATTTCGTCGTATCTTTCCTTCTTCTTCTGAAATTTCAATGCATTTTTTTGATGACATAGTTGTATGAAATGTTTGGCTTCGTCTAATTTTTATTGTTGATAATCTTTGCCTTTCTCTGAAAGGTTGAGAAACAGCTCTAAATCTTTGAAATGTTATATATAAAACCATCCAAATAGAAGCTGTTCTAAATGAGTTAGATAAGGCAAATGTAATTGGTTTAATCATACTAGGTGTAGGCTGATACCCCATAAAATACTCTATACAATAAGGAAGTACATAAACTTCAATTGATGATAATAAAGTAATAGTATTGCATAAAGCCAAAACAATAACAGATGAGATAAATCGAGAATTAAATTTTTCTAACGTTGATATGTGTGCAATAACAAGAAGTATATTAACATTACCGATAACACCAAAGAGTAATGTAGCCATTGAAAAAGGTCCAGATATTAGGGCAATTAATCTACTTCTTTCTTCCAATTCATATTCTTGAGGTATTGATATATTTGAGGAATCACAATATGCCTCTTCCATCTTTTGTACTTTCTACTAATGTTAATTATTTTTAATTTAATAAAATATCTATAAAATAAAAAAAATATATATGTATAAGTTACTAAAGGTTAAGGATATAAATATTGTAGCATGACATCTAAATATATCTTACTACTTTTTTTTTATAAATATTTTTATATTATAAAGATATGTTTAAGGGTTATTTTTTTATTAAACACAAAAAATATGGCAATTAATATTGTAAAAAAAATATATATACACATGTATTTATATAATAATATTCAGTAGTTTGTTAAGAAATAGAAAATTCATACATTTAAAAGGTTTGTTTTGAGATATATTAAAGTATTATTAAAGAATTAAATATTTATCAATAAATAAGGAAAGATTGTAACATAAGTTTAATCAATTTAATTTGTATATATTAATAAAAAAAATAAACCTTGAAGTGATAAAAGATTTCATAGATGATGGGTGTGTGAAATTAGTGTGGGTGAGATTATGAAATTGATATTAATGATAAAGTAACATATTTTGTACAATTTTATAATCACAAATGAAATTATAAAAATGTGCTTTTTATATATAACTATTTGTTTTACTTTATTGATAAGAAAACTTTTTTTTTTACACTTAACTTGGAGTATTTTTATAATAATTGCAAAAAATATATTTATGGAAAGTATGTGGCTACAATTATAGTTTGTACATTCATTTCTTTAGGCTACAACAAAGTATATCCTTAATATAAAAAGTTTAGTGAATCTTACATGACCCTTTAGGGAGTTTTTGAAGAAGTCATTAACAAAAATTGACTTTGTCAATATAGACATTTGACTTATATTGTATAGTAATTTTTATAGAAAAGGATAAAGAGTTGATATAATATTTATTTTTGAAGATATAAAAGTTTTGTTAATTCAAAGAAAGCTGTAACAAATCAAATAGAATAAAAGGGGCATTGGTGTTTGTCATCAAGTTATGTCTTCTTATTTTAACATCATCATCATTATTATTATTATCATCATCATTCAAGACATTATCATCATCATCATATAAACCATAGTCTTCCCATCTCCTAAGGCTGCTTAAAATAATAGGAAGTTTGAGAAAAAGGACAAAAAAGTCGTTGACTTATTAAATTTTAACAACTTATGTAAAAATATGAAAATATAATTTTGTTATCATTTTTTAATCTTTAAATTTTTTACACCCTCAATCGTTTTTAGTTTATCTCTATTTATATGTAGTAATAATATGTTTATTTTTAGAGATATTTAGAAAGTTATAAAATATGAGAAAGAAAACAAAAAATTATCCATGTATTATTTGAAAAGGAATCCTACCGTTAATCTTGTTTTGATGTGTCAAAAGAAATATGGATATATATATATATACAATTTATATCTTTGCTTCAAAGGATAATTAAGTTAAACCTAAAACCATCAATCTAATTTATGATATTATTGGAGTAAAATCAAGAACATGGATAACTCATTGATGTAGTTAACGGTATAAAAAGTTTGTTTATCATATGTATAGTAATAGATATTTTAGTAAATAGACTACAAAGATGGTCCTCACATTGTATTTTGATTGAATATTTTTAAAATTTAAAATTATTTCTGTTATCTATGTTGATTCTTGTTCTGATATCATTTAAAGTCAGAGAGAGGAAATAATAATATTAACCAACTATATATTTGAAAAAGTGATAGTGACAAAGTTATAAATTAACTTACTTTTTCTAAATATTATATTATTTAAAATAGAAAAAATCTTTTAATGTATAAAAGATTGGTATAAGGAAAGATAGATAAATATGTGTCTTCTGAGGAGAAGTAAACATTAGAAAAAATTATGGTGAAACAACAAAAAGATAATAATACATATCATATATCAAAATTGGCATAGATAATAATAGAAATAAGAGGCTACAGCTTTGCTATTAAAAGTAATGGTTGTTGGAAATAAACTGTAATAATAAGAATCATGAATTAGGAGCCAATAATTGCATGTAGAAAATTTTCTAATTTATCCCTATCAACATGGGACCCCCGTCTTTCTTGATAAATTCTTTTTTTTTAAAAATGGCGATAGTATCATAAAAACTAAATACTTGAGAAGATTTTAAAGTTTTAATATTTAAAATAGATATGTTACAATATATATGTAATATTTTAATATAGTTGCTCAAATGACAAAAGAATATCAATTAAGTATCTCCTTCTATATAAAGAAGTCTCAGTTGCATTGAGAAGGAGTGATAAAAAACAAGAAATACGAAACATATTTAAATATTTTTTTAAATGAATGGTAAAGTGACAAAATATAAATATGAAATGATTTATTATGCAAGATGAATTTTAATACAATTTTTCCTCTTCTTTCTTGAAAACTACCTAATGGCAGTAAGTATTTGAGTATATGAGTATATTTTATTGGTCTTTAAATTAAGAAAATATATACAAAAATGAAAAAAGTTTAAGAGAATAAAAATATAACATATTTATAAACTGAAATAAGATGATGTAATTTATGGGGTTTCTTAAAATTGAATAATTCCATAAGCATACTACAATTTTAATAAATAAGAGATAATTTTATTGATATCATTGAAAGAAAGAATTAGTTAAGATCTAACTTGAATTAATGAGACTAAATTAAGATAGGGGATTTCTAGTAATTTCAATTATTTATACCTAATTTTATTTACTGATACAATTACATTTCATTCCTGAAATTTCTAATTTTAACAAATTTAATATATAGTAAAAAAAATAAAACTTTTAAATGAATATAGATAATTTAGTAGTAATTATAATCAGTAAAGAAACCCTTCCTTCTTTTGAATTCCTTAAGAGTAAATTTTCTTAGAATAAATATATAAAGTTTAAAGTATAAATTAATAAGCCTTAAACTATTTGATAGAATTGATAATTTTAAGTATAAGTAGGTGGAGTTTAATGAAATGAGTAAAAATTTTTATTAATACCATAAATCTATAATTTTTTAGAAAAAACAAAAAAATTTAATCTATTTAATGTCATTACAATAAAAGTACAAGAGGTTGATTTTTAATGTTTCTGTAAAACCCTAATACAAACAAGTATTTAAAAAACCAATAATTTCACATATAATTATTTATACAAGAATAATAAGAAGGAAGTTTAAAGTATCCATAATATATTACCCTCTAGTTATTATAAAATATTTGTGATAAAAGATTAAAAATATCATTTTTAAAAGCGTACTTCATTTAAATATTTTTGGCAACTTTTTATATCAAACCCTTTTCAATTTTTAGTAACAAATAAAAATATCACTTTAAAAGAATACATTATATATAAAATGTAGACCTATTGTTATCATAAAAAGTGTATATTTATATGTTTTGTTAAAAAGGTTAAATATTTGTGACAATAGTTTTAAAAAGAAATTATGCCTCTAATAATACTTTGACATAAAAAACAAAAAAAAAATAAATTGATAGAAGGTTTTTAAAATAAAACATCATTTATAAAAATCATATTTTTCCCCTTATCACCAATCATTTCTTAAAAACAAAAATATATAATGTATTCGAGTTGTTTCATTTACTTCCGTTTTTATCATTTAGGATAAATTTAATGTGATTAGATTAAGAAAAATACAATAAACAACTTTTTTTATTATATAAAAATATGTTTCAAAAAATATATTTTAAAAATATAAATTATGTACAATATCAAAAGTGATTTTCATATTTGTTCCAAAAAAGAGTTAATAATATTACATATAAAAGAAATTGATACTTATGTTAAAAATTGACTTCATTCTCTATCTAACAAGAGTTGTCATTTTGAACTGAACCTGTTGAAAGTTCTGTTGTCAATTCTACTGCCGAATGATACTCCTTTTCTACACCAGGAGGATTTTTATGTTTAGTCTTACTTCTACTACTATCTTCAATTTTCTTTTTCTCAAATGATCTTCTATTGGAATCTGTTCTATGAAGATTCGTTAATGATTTCCCCAATCCACTTTTAAATACCCGTCTTTTAAATTTAAAAATGTTCCTAGAACCTTCTTTTTCACCCTTCCCTTTTGATGAATCTGAAGTAACCCCAGCTGGTGGTGGAAGACATGGTGGAATCCGATAGTAATCATCTTCCTTCTCTCTTCTTCGTCGTTCACGAATCTTTTTGTTTGAAGGTTTATCTAACATAGTTGCCTAAAAACAGTCAAATAATATATCATTTTTCTTCATAATCTCATGGTTATTAAGATTGTCATAATAAAAAATGTTATAGAACAAAGTCATATCATCAAAGATTATATTTTTATATTGTTAAAAAAAGTTAAGAAAACTTAAAACTGTGAAAAGTACTTTATTTTTAATACATATATTCATGACAATTTTTTTGTTTACATTTATAGCAAAATTATAATGTTCATGAACTTTTTTAATGATACATAAAACAAAAAGTGATGTATAAGAGATCCAAATAAATACAATGTGTGTGTGGTGGAGTATCTAATAAGAAGTTTTTTAAGAACAAAATAAAAAAAAAGACATTAAAAATAGAATCTACAGCTTGAAAGGTTAATAACTTTTTATTTAAAAAATATTACTATCATTAATAGTAAACTCTACATAATGAATAAAAAGTTATTTTCTAAAAAAGTTCGTGTAAAAAATAATTACTCAATTTATGTTCGATATATTTTAAGCTTACATTGTAAGTACATCTATACAAACTTTTACACTAAACCTTACTTTAATTCATAGATAAGAATTATATAGGCTTAAAAAAGTTAATCTATTTTTTTTATAGTTTATCTACTAGATATTTCCTACTAATTACAATTTTTAAAATAATATGGTAGATAAAAAGTATAATCATCAAAAGTTGAAGTTTTATTTTTGTTGACTTATGTAAAAGATAACATTGGCACAAGAAATTTTGGCAAAATTTTAATAAAAATTGGAATCATTTCTTAACATAAATAAAATATGTTTTTAAAAAATACTAATTTTGAAGAGATATGAGTAAATTGGATCCGAGACTTAAATATAATACTTCTTGAATTGATAATTTTAAATAAAAGCATAAAGGAATAAAGATGTGAATATAATTAAAATTTCTAGTATAAGAAGGAGGAATGTAGAATTAATGTTATAAAATAAAAATGAAATTAATTTTTTTTTTGGTATCTACAAAAAAGCATCCTCTTCCTCCTCCTCACCGGTTTCAGCTGTTTGTAGGTCGTCTGGAGTACTTTTCCCATGACTTAATTGTACATCGACGCCTAAATGTGAAGTTACAACCCCACAGCCTCCAAAACTTCCTGGTGAACCTTCAGATTGTGCTTGACGTAGTTGTTGTTGATTACTAGAGTATAATGTGTTAGCAGCATTGAACCTACGTGATTTCTTAGCTTTCTTCAACATTTTTGCCTAAGAAGAAGGGTATATTATAGTTTTATGACAATAATATCTCATGAATATAATAATTATAATAATAAAATTTAAACAACTCAATATCTTCAAAAATATCTAAAAAATTTTACCTCATGAACACACCTAGGCAACCACAACTAAAGTCAAAAGATAATAATGATGGTCAAAAAATAACGTAAGATATATAAAAAAGAACACAAAAATCACTATCACAGTAAAATATATATATATATTAACAGTGGACCCTTAAAAATATTATTTTTTTTTTGTGATACTTTTTTAGATTATGGGTAAATATTGATTTGGAAAAAATAGAGAAAGACAAACATTGGTGTGATCAAAAAAAATAAAAAAAGTTTACCTAGTATTACAGACTAATTACTTTTAATTAATGTAATTGCCTTAAAAAATTTTTCAATGTAATAAAAACTTACTTTTAATGCTGATTTCAAAATTGTAATTGTTCCTGGAGGTTGAATATGAGGTTCACCATCAACTTGTACCGGCCATTCTTCATGTGTAACAATTCTTATAGATCCACCTTGAGCAATACGTATTCCAGCAGCAAGTTTTGATTGAATAAGACCAAGTCTTGAAACATCTGGTATTCCAACAACTTCTAATAATCCATCATAATGTGTTGGTTTCTGAAATACACCCTCCTCCTTGGCTGTTCCCCATGGATTAGCTCCAGATCCCCAAGATAATAAATTCAAAATAACAATTCCTTCAATATTGGGTAATTCTATCATCTTTCCATCAACTTCTAATTCAATACGTTTCCATAAATCTTTACAACTCCTTTCAAATAAAGCTTTTTGAAGGCCAATTTTAACATATTGTGTTTTATTAAACAATCGACTTTGAAATTTTTCAGGATTAGCATCTCTTTTATTGTGAAATTTAAGGCAAACGTCTGCATCAATACCAATTCCAAAATAATTATTCATTATAATCATACTTGTTTGATCTTCTGGATTTGTCATTGTTTGTTCTCTCTCTGGTATTATCTCACCTTCTCTTCCAGGATTAGCAGGTTGTTTTTCTTCCTCATGAAACACTACAGCCCATCTATCAAGTCTAACCTCTTCAGCTTCAATAACATCTTTCAAAATATCTAAAGGATTCTCTTCACCAGTATATCCACCTCCCCATCGTAATACTCTAGCCAAATCATTACCTGTTCCTAATGGTACGATTCCACATGGTGGAGAAAAACATGCAGCTTCCTGTTTAACAATATCTAAACACTGTAATACCCATCCAATAGTTCC
This sequence comes from Parastrongyloides trichosuri, assembly GCA_000941615.1. NCBI lineage: Eukaryota > Metazoa > Nematoda > Chromadorea > Rhabditida > Strongyloididae > Parastrongyloides > Parastrongyloides trichosuri. The sequence continues at coordinate 41,369 of LM523194.1, forward strand.
ATCGCCTCCACAAGCTAATATTCTATACTTTGGGATATTCCTGAATACATATAGCCTAAAAATATTGTAAATATTAAAAGAAAAATGATATATCATTATTTATATTTATAACAACTAATGTCTCTTTCCATCTCTCTATGAACGGAGTAAACTAAAATGATAAAAAAAAAATTAAAGTAAAGGAGATACACACATATATATACTTTTAACAAAATGGTAAAAAAATTACAAAAAAAATGATGTCCTTGTTGGAGAACGCTCATTGTCCGTAGCGTACAGGGGAACTAAATAGTAGTATAATTGATAAAGAACGTTGAAGGTACAAAGGAAGTGCGATTCTAGGATAAATAATTTTTTATGAAAATGAACTATTTAGTGTTTTAAATTTTAGTATCCTAAAACAAAAGTGCATAATTTTTTTATTGGAATAATGTTTTATAAATGTATTAAGACCATTACTATAAAATGTTATTTCCTTCAAATATTTATGAATATAATTATAAGACTATTTCTGATAATAAATTTTGAGGGAATGGGAAATTTATTACTTTCCAGTGAATTTCTTAACAGGAATTAATTTGGACACATATATTTATATTTAATGTAATGCTATAATTTATATGGCCATATGATAAATAGTTCTCATACATTTTAATATTTTATTCATTAATGTAAAAGAGAAAGGTTGAATATGTAAAGATAAATGTACTTTAAATTTATTCTTAAAAAAATTTTTAACTAATGATGTTGATATGGTCCCATTTATTATTTTTTTTTTTCAAAAAATTATCTTTTTAAAATGTATCTTAAATTACGATATTAAAAATAATGACTCATAATTATTGCTACAAAGTGATGTTTGATGTTTAGTATATAAAATAATTTTAATGGTTAATGACATAAAATTTGATCTTATTAACTATTTTTAGAATATTTTTAAATATCCTTTTCCCTTATTATTGCCTTTAAAAAGAAATATAAAGAGTTAATGGTTAATGATTCGTTATCTCTAATTGGTGACGAAGAAACTTTTCCAATAAGTGTAAACTTAATGATAAACAGAATAATAAAATATTATAAGAGAGTAAAAATTATCATACTATTTGGATTAGTTCTAAGAATTTATGAATAATAAAAACATACCCTACTAAAGGTCCTCCTTTTAAAACATCAAAAACTTGAAAGGGATTTAATTGACGTCGGAAGGCTGTTATTAATTCATTTCCTTGGCAACCTCCAGATTTTGTATTAACAAGAACAAGAAGTGGTTCCACGTCACTAGGAATCATATGTTGTTGAATATTTGGGAGACATAAAACTATTAATTTTTTATCTTCATACATTGCATTTTGCAATTTTTGGACGGCTGCTGTTGCTGCTTTAGGTGTGTTAAATGTTATAACTAAACTACCATATTCAAAATATATTGGTCCAATTGCAGTAAAAGGTTTTTCTTTAGCACCTAAAAGTTTCAATAATATTCTTTCATATTGTCTTTGAGCTAAAGATACAGGTAAATTTCCAACAAATACAGCATGATCATGAGGATCTTCTTTCTCCTGAATATAAAATCTAACAACATGGAATCTTCTCAAAGAATCTTTCTTTAAATTTCTAAATAATTGTAACATATTTTCTTGTGGATTTGCTGTCCTCTCAACAACACCTCTTTCTAATGATACTTCAATAAGATTATACTTATTCCAATTACTTTTATCTAGCCCAAATGAAGTTAATGCTTCTGAAAGAACATCTTGAACTAAAGTTTCTCTATTAACATAAATTTCTGTAAATGTAATCGGGACACGAAGCCATCCACCATAAATTTTAACAATAGCTTTTTCAGGATCATCTTTATGTCTTAAAAATAATTGTGCCCTCCTTCCTTCTGGTCTTTTAACATTTCTTAATGGTACTGGATCTTCTAACAATTCTTCTTCACCACCAGTTTCTGTTGGTACTTGAGTCATAAAATAATTGTCTGATGTATCATAAATATTAAATTTTCTTAATGCTATATCTCTTATCTGTTCAACTGATGCTATCTTAGGTACACTAATTATTCTAAATACTTGATTTCTTAATGAATAATTACCATCATAAATTCTTAATATCTCATAATCATCACGTTCTTTCTCATCCCCAGTATTATTATTATCATCATTAAAATAATTACTACTTTTTTTTTCATTTTTAATTACATTATCATTATTTTTGTTATCATCACCATTAGCATTGGAGTGAATATTTAATAATTGTTCCATAGGTAATTCTGTTCTTGGAATAGTTAAACAATTAGGTGGTAACATAATTTTTCTTAATGGTCCAAAATCGCATTCAGGATTCATCATGCGATAACAGGTTGCATGGACAGTTTGTGAACACCATTCACATCTCATACCCGTTAAACATTCAAAGGAATAACAACTTTTCTTACAGACAACACATTTTGAGTCTTTTGGTAAATTTCCTTCTCTCATATGATGAAGTTGTTTTTGTGCTGATTGATCAATGGATGGAATATATGTGGCAGCTTCTCTACAATCAGATACAGCTAAATCCTGACATTCCACATGAACATAATATTCGCATACTGTAAGGAAATTAAATTAGATGTGATTATTAATTTTAAAATGATATATAATTAAAATTTTTCATTATCTCTACACACAAATATAGAAGAAGATAATGAAAAAAAAATAATAACATTAAAGTTATTAATAAACTAATTATCACATATAATTATATATACATAAATATATTATCATAAAAACTAATACAAATTTTTGTTAAAAAATAATATATATAAATAAATATATTATTTATTATAATTATTAAAAACTAACCTTCACACTCCTTACTTAAGGAATCTTCAGTCTTCTTTCGGCACACAGAACAAAAATGTCTCTTAATAATACCAGGCTCTGTCCATGTATGTGCAACAGGATTCTTGATAAGTTGTAATGCCACACCGGAGCAATATGATACAATAGTTTTTAAACATTTATCATGACAAACAAAATTACAAACTAAAAAGAAATATTTGTTAAGAAAAAATAAATATAAAATTTACCTTCACAAGCATATCCTTGCGATATCATACCCCATATTTTATCACAACAATGATGACAATACATAGGTTTACCAAAAGTTTTTTTAACAAAAAAATGCCCATGATCTTTTCCAATGGTAGAAGAGGAGAGGAGAGTTGCATCAACATTATGTCCTTCAGCAGCCATAACTTTGTTAGATTGACTAGTTTCCACTACAATGGGATTTTGACCAAATCCAATAAACTCAATAAATGAAGAAGTTGCTTCTATATTATTATCTTCTTGATTAGGATGGTTTTCTTCTTTTCTACCTGAATTATGATAATATTCTTCCTCCCTTTGTGATAAGATTTTTTTATTAAAGCTTAAAAAAAATTAAAAATTAATATTATAAGTTATATTGTATCAAAATAATATTTTATTTACTTTTTATTTACAAAATGTTTTCACTCCCTAACTATTAATAGACAAAATAATTAATGCTGTAAAAATCATAAAAAAAAGGAAAGAAAAAATTCTTTATCAGTAAAAGATCTTTTAAAAACAAGAAAAAAAAGAGATTACATATATGGGAGAAAGAATGATAGATAAAAATATTAAAATTAAATTGAAAAATAAAATATAAGTATGTGAAAAAAAGAAGGGGGTAGAGTGAGGGAAACACAAAATACAAATATATTTTATACATATAAAACTAAATAGAACCTTCACCAGGTGAGATTCATAATTTAAAAATACATATAATATATGTATGATATATATATATATATGAATGTGTATTTAGTGTATATATGTCTTATCATAGGTATAAATTTTTGAATATTTCCATCTTCTCCAGGTTGACGTTTAAAATATATATGGTTTGATGATTATTGTGTTTTATCATTACTATTATCATTACGATATCAGGGGGATATATATATATATACATTTATAGAAATGGAGTGGAACTTATGTAATCATAATTTATAATAAAAATGTATTTGATGGACCAATATATATTCATTTATGAAAAAAGGAAGAAGGAAGGAAAGATAAAAAATTATATTTTTAAAGAGAGGAAACAAACATATAGATAATAAATATATTGTAGTTAAATGTTTTTTTTAAAAATTATATATTATGGGAGATGAAGCTATTGATGAATATGTATATATGAAGAAGAACTAATATATTTAATGAAAATAATAAAAACTTTTTGATTTTCCTATATAATTTTCATTCCTCCTTTTTATATTTTCATGTGTGTGTGAAGACACATCTTTATTAATATTTTTTTCCCTCAATATATGTGTTATTAATCATATCACATCATGTTTATACATATTATGAATCTCAAACAAACAAATGATATGAATCCTTTTTAAAAACAAAAAAATATTAAATTGAATGAAAAAAAGGTTAAATACATATAAAGTGATAATAAATAAAATTTATATTAATTTTTTGTATATATTTATTTAAATTTATGAGGGACAGACAACGACGATATATATTATGTATTTCCTTCATTTTAAAGGTTAAAGTAGCTATTAGAATATTTATCTGGAAAAAAGGTTATACGGTTATGGTATTAAATATGTAATATATATATAAAAAAGAGAAAAATGTTAATATTATATATGTATTATAGGTGATAACAGGAATAATATGCCAATAACAAACCACACTTTTTAAAAATATATTTTGTTAGTATTATAAAAATATGGATGTATGTATTAAGAGAGGTGATATTTATATAGAGACTGAATGATATGTTTGGAGTGACAAAAATTGTTAAAGTCTAAAAAATTAACCGCCAAAACGTTGTTCTTTTTTTCTTGTCAAAATAATTATAAATGTATATTTCTATGTTAAAGATTTTGATGTAGATTGGAGGGAAATAGATAAACAGATTTTTTAAATATGATAAGTTATATAGGAATAGACAAATTAAATATATGAAGTATCCGGTAAAATGATACCAGGGGAAAATTTTGTGATAAAGATATAATATGTTATTAAAAATATGAATTGTTGAAGAATTTTTGTGATGTATCATTTTAATTGAGGGAAGTGAAAAGGATATAATATTTTGAAAATGATATTTTTAAGAAAAAAAAAAGGGTAATGAAGAGAGTATTTTAGTAATATATAAATGAAAGTATCCTTTTTGAAAATATTTTATACTTCTAGTCTAAATATAAATATACATGATACTCCACCAGAATCTTTGAATATGTTGATAATGTTGTGTGAAAGTTTTTTAAGAAGTTTTTTTGATGAAGAAACAAAAAAGTTGCATAATGTATTTATACTGTTTATTTAAGTATCAAAAAATAAATTCAAATAAGATATGTGTAATGTAGTTGGAAGTAATATAATAAGAAGATAGAAATAAAGTAATAACCAAATAATATAAATTTGTGATAATTATAAACAGTAATTGTACTTGTTATGGCAAAATTGTTTTAGTTTTCATTAAAGATATATATAAGGTATGTTATAAATACATTAGTTGTTAAGTTATTTTTAATAATTATCAATATATTTTTTTTAGGAAAGAATGATTAAAAATTACTATATAAATATTATGTCTGAGAAAGTATATATAGTGCCCTAATTATTATTAAAATACTACTAAAAATACGTCATCATGGATAGTTTGAAAAATTTTAAAGCTTTGTAGACGGGAATAATTAATGATAAAAAAACTAAGATGAATGATGCCATCTCCTGAGTAGAGATGAATGATGAAGAAGGAAATTATATGATGATGATGATGATAAAAATATCTAAACTTAATAATAGAACTCTCGTGATACCATCATTCCTTAGAATGTTACAGTATATTGTAAATTCAAATAAATATATGTATAAAACCTTCTAAAGAAGTGTAATTAAAAAAATTTGAAAGATAATTAAACAAGAATCATAATTGGATTCAGGAAATGATATGAAAAATATAAATTTATACACTATATCTATATTTATGAACGTGGGCCGCATACATATGCACATTAAATAGGATATCGGAAGGTTTATTGAAAATTAATTTTTCAAAATTTGTATTTTCTATTTGAATAAGGAAGTTAGTTGACATGAATAATAACACTTATTAAGTGAGAAAAAAAAACAAACATTTTATTCAGGAGTAAATTTCTATACATACTTAACGTTTTTAACCTTTCATTGATACACCTATATGTTATATTTGGGAAAGATTAAAAATTTATTAATAGATTAATTGGTTTTAATTATTGAGTATAAAGTAAAAAATTTGTTAATAATTAAAAAGAAAAAAAATATTTTTTATAAATATGAATTATCTTCTCACATACTTACCTTAAAGTTCTGGATTTTGTGTTACAAGGAATACAAAAATGAAATATCATAACTATGGATTATAATAAAAACATAAATAAATATAGAGATTATTTGAAAATTTAATAATAATAATAATAATAATATGAGATCTGTGGAATATATTATTATTATAAAAATAAAAGATCCAAATTATAAAAATAACAAAAATATCATGATAATGTGAAAGAAATAATAATAGTATTATTATAGTTATTAAAAAGTTTTCCTAATATTAAAATATAAATTAGAAAGATATTATAATACCTCCTTTTGGATAATATATTATCACATTTTATAAACCTATATAAACTAAGTATGCTTGATATATAATATGATATATTTGTAGCTTCAACAGGATATATATATTAAGGTAAAAATATTTAAAAAATTTAACATTATTAATTCTGATTAGTTTTGTCAACAAACTTTTATGTCTATAAAAATATATTAATACATAAATTTATATTTATATATATGCATGATTATGATTCAAAAAGTTATAAAAATTTAACTGTAATGTAGAGATGAATAAAGAATGAAGAAGGAATAATGTACATATGTGTAGAAAGGAAAAGGAGGTATGAGAAATTTTCATGATCCTGTTAATTAAAAAAGTGCATTAACTTTTTATTGCCATCTAATAATAATGTTTAAAGAACTTATAATTTTATTGACAAATTGGTTTTTAATATGATAAAAAGGAAATATAAAAGTTAAAATCTTTAATAGAAAAATTAAGAGGATTCATTAATTACACTGTCATAGTCTATTTATAAATGGTTTTAGGAAGAAAAAGTGATTTAATGAGGAGGGAAAAAATAGTATGTGATTTAAAATGCTTAACGGAATTTTAAATATTCTTCATACCAATTTGAAAATATAATTTAGTCTCCTTTATAATAATTTCAATAATGGAAGGATACCGCAGCCACGTAATCAATTGGGGGATATATGAGCAAACAAAATACAAAATAAAACAAAGTTTGAAGTTGAATGTTAACAAACTTGTTTATACTGTTCAACAATCATATATGTGAGAATCTACATTGAAAAATATAAAATGATTAAGTTTGTGAAGTAGCATCAAATAAATCTATAGGATTATAAGAGATGATCAAGTGTAAAAATTTATAAATATTATTAATATTCATGTAGTGACTATAAATCTATTTTGTTTGTCTTATTTGTCATAATATTTTATAGTAAAAATTAATCCTTTTTTTTAAATATAAATCTACTCATATATGAAGAATAATTCTAAGAATATGTATATATTAATATCTATATTTATAAATATTCATGGAAAGGAAAATATGAAGATGTATATATGTTTATGAAGAGAGAGTTAAAAAAGAAAATTTTAAACTTGAAAATTACACATACAAATAATTATATATAACTAATACACTGATATTAATATATATCAACCTAATTTTTAATTAATATTTATGTATTGAGAAAAAAAAATATAATTCATAAGCTTGAAAAAGATGTATCATTAAAAATTTGTCTATTAATAAAAATTGTGGTAACAACTATATTTTACTTGCTGTTTATGATCAAACTACATTTCTATTTATTTTATAAAACTTACAATTCTTTTTATTTGAATGTAACAAATATGGCACACGTCAAGTCGCTCCTATAGTTCAAAAGCCAAAATTCACGACTACTGATTTCCTTTCTCTCGTGAATGAATGTGTATGGCAATATATAAATATTTTGTTTAGTTCTGGAGACTTAGTGCTAATAATATTAACATAGCGACTGATACCACAGTGCTTTTTTTCGTCTCTTTTCTATGTAGTCTCTGGAAAGTTAACCATTAGTCTATTAACAAAACATCAAGAAATGATTAATTAAGGATATTAATAATGTATAAAAAGATATTTTTAGAATATTAAATAAAAAACAAAATAAAACATATTATATTTTTTTAAGGTAATAGTAAAATTAAATTTTTATTTTTATTTAAAATTATATAAATAAAAAATACATGAATAAGTAAAATTATTTCTTTTTTTTATAGAAAAAAAAACACATCTTTATAGATGAATATCTTCACATTTTTTTTATTTTAATAACATAAATACTTTTAACATATTAGTTTGTTCTTTCAACTTTTAAAAATGAAAAAAAATCTACACATTAATTTTTAATACTTATGATAAAAAAGATATATTTATAATAAATATGGGGATAAGAAAGAGAAAAAAACACAAATTCTTCTGCATAGATAAATCCGCTATTTAAAAATGCAACCCCAAATTTAAAAGTTAAAATAAGTAAATTATAAAAAGAAAAGTTGCAAATGTAATGGATATATATATGTATATAGTGCAAGAACATTTATTCTTTATAATCTATTTTTATACGAGATGTATTTTAAAATACCCATAGTTGCTTCCCCTTAAATAAGGCTATTTATGGGGAGACTATAATAGAAGGATGGAAGAATGTTATATCATATACATAAATTGCCTTCAAATAGGTGTTCAGAAAAAGGAAGTAGAGATAATATGTACATAGAAAGTTCTTAAAAAAATTGGTACTTATTTATAAGAAAAAAAAAAGATATAAAATCAATGATAAATATATAATATTTTTAAGGGTATAGTGACGCTTTTTGCGATTCAATAAGCAATTAAAGAGTTCTGGAAAAGGGAATATTTTATAAAGTCAATATTAGAAGGGGGAATATATATAAAAGAATGACAAAAGCATGGCTAATATAAAATGATTATAGTAGAAAAGTTTGTAGCATTTATGTATTTGAAAATGTTGGAGACAACACCATTTGCACAATATATATATATATATATATATGTATAATGTATTAAATAATGTGAATTATTTGTAGAAAGGATAACATATTTTTATGAAGAAGATGAAAAAGAAGAATATTTTTTAATATTGAAAAGAATGAGTAAAAATTCAGTTAGAGGGATTAAAAAGCATATGGTTAGAGGAGAGGAGATGATTTATATAGTGAAATATTACAAGAAGTAATTAAGATATAAAAAAAGACAATGGTTCCAATAATTGACAACTTATCAAAATAAATTTATGGTAAAAATAAACAAAAAAGAATCAACCTACACACAAATTCATATTTATAATAAATTCTTGAAAATACATCCATCCAAATATATCAACAACTGGAGAGAAGGCAAAAAAAACTATTTAAATAATTGTATACAAGAATGAAGGGGGGAACAACATGACTAGTATTTAAGAAAGAAAAAGATAGCCGAAAAGGAAATTTCAATTGATGAAGAAGAATTGGTATATATTATTTTTTTAACAACACTTTTAAAATTAACAATACACAATATTATATGTGTGAGTTAAAAAATAAAGCAAAAAAAAAATTCCTTATAAAACTAATATTAAAATGTTATTTTTATCAAATAATTTAAACTATTTTTAAAACATTCTAAACATAAGCGTATATACTTATTTAGTTAAAATTTTAGATAATATCTCTTTCAAATAAGGATAAAAAAATATGTATATATATTTTTTAGTATAAATATTATTCTAAAATGAAACTCTTTGTTATTAAATATTTAGAAAAGAAATGATAAAATAGGAAAAAAAAAACAAAGTTAATTAACTTCTAAAAAAAGTAATATATAGATTAATGGTAATGAGAAGGGAAGATAAAAAAAAAGAAAATATATAATATAAATATATATCCTTTTTATTAAAATAAATGTTTGTTGATGATAGAAGAATGATGAAGAATAGGATATAAATAAAATGAATAAGGGTGATATTTTGAAGGACACACAGTTATCTTGATGTGAAAAATAAATTATAAAAAAGAGGGAAAATAAATTAATGTTATAATTAATATGTTAAATTAACAATGAGAAATATTATGCAAAAAATAGATAATTAATTATTCATTTAATGTATTGTTGAAAATAAACTACATTATAGTGGTATTTTGATTAATCGATTGTCACAGAAACTATATAGCTTAGGGTCATTTAAAATATATCTATGATTGTGTGAGAATATGAGATGAAAATATTGATGGAATAATAACGAAAAGGGAATGATATAGCTAATATGGAAATAATCAAATAATTTATCAAAATATAAAGTGATAATATGAATGTATATGTATGGGATAAAAATGATAGAATGTTGATATATATAAAATAGGAGTAAAATTATAAAAGAGGACCCACAACATATAATATTATAATACACTCTCTCCTTTTCATACTCCCTACAAACAACACATTTTCTTCTTTCTCCTTTTTATCGTCATATTTTACTACTATTAAACTTTTAGGATATATCACAATGTTGTCATTTTGGTGTCCTTCTGGACCACTCTCTCTTTTCTTATATATACTATACTTCTAACAACTATTATATTTATAGGAGGACAGTGGCAGGAAGATATAAAAACTAAAAAATTTGAAGAAATTGGAGAATTGGGAGTGATAAGAGGAAGTTTATAATTATTATTAATAATAAATAAGAAGGATGTTAAAAAATATCATACAATGAAAAGAAGTAATTGTGTAACAAAAAAATATATATATAATATAAATAATAATAGTACTAAAGGAAGTAGTAATAAACCTAAATAATAAAGTAGTAATAGATAATAATATCTAAAAATATTAGTATAAAAAAAAGCTTTTATTACTATTGTTTTTTAAAAGTATTGAAATAATTATTAAAATGGTTTATGACAAATAATGATATACGTCATACTTCGCCAACTATTATATTTACCTATTTTGAAGTAATAATAGAGAATAGTATGATAATAAACATTCAGAACCCTACGTTCATACACGTTTATTTGAATCTCCACTCTTCTATTTGGAACAACGAAGGAGTAGAGATTAAAGAAGAGATTCTTTAAAAAATAATAATTAATTTTAATTATTAATATGAAGGAAAATGTATTCATTCACGGATTTTTGTGTCCCTATAATCATTATCATCTATCTTTTCTCCATCAGAAAAGCGTGTATAAAATAAATATATTTTATGTGTCTACATATATATATATATGATATATATTTATATGCCTAAATATAGAAGAAGTTGAGAAGAGAGAGGCTAACAAAATGGGAATTTTTCTTTTTGGTAAATTATCAAGTCACCATGATGTTGTTGGAAAGTTGGTGGTAATATTAAATTCATTTATATTATAAAAATGTAAAAATATATGGGCATTTATTCACATTATATAGATATATTATATATTTCTTATCAACAAGAGACCCAGAATGAATTTAAAACAAAAAACTAAAGTTTTGAAGTTTGAAGAATGGAATATTTTTATTGTTGTTTTAATGTTAAAAACAGTATATTGTTATACCCATGTGTGTACAAATAATGTTGAATTGGTCATGAAAAATGTTTTTTGTTATATATAAAAACTTTTGTCTAGTGATTTATATATTAATGATAAGGAGAAATTTGGATTAAGTGTAATTGAAGTGATATTTAAGAAGAGAAAATACTTTGTGGGAAATTTAATTTGTCCTTATAATAAATATATTTATAGGATAAAAAATAAGATTATTTTTTTTTTGTGATAAAAAATTATTTAGTAAAGCAAATAATTAATAGTCAAAGGTTATGTCATCAATAGAATGATGTTAATAAAGAGAAAAATATATTGAACTCCATTTTTGATTTGTGAATGATATCATAATGGTTTTTAAAAATGAAAAAGAGTAAATGATAATTAGTAAATATTCAAATAAATATTTCATTTGGTAAATAATACTTCTTAACCTCTCAAACATCCCACTCATATACTTATATATTCACTCATTTATTATATGATAGTGTATTTGAAGGCATATTTAATATGTGGGAGGTTTATATTTTGGAGATTCAATAAACATAAATATGTATATAAATTTTTATACCTCTAAAAAGAAGGTAATTCAAAGATGGAAAAAAAAAGTATTGTATTTCTTTATTAAAATTTCTTTGTTAAAAACTTAAATAATTAATTTAGGTAAATTGTTTTAAAAGAGACAAAATATTTATAATCAATATAGAATTTTAAATTAGACATATAATTAAAAAGGCCCTTTTAAAAATTAATTTTTGTGAGATACTTCATTGAATAATTAGTTGTTAACAGTTTATGAGAAAACTGGTATACATCTTTTATAAATATGCTTTAATGAAACGATAAAAATATTGAAAGAGAAGAAACATATCTTTAATGTGAATTTCATTTTTGATTTGATAATATTTTTTTTTTGTTAAGAAAAGAATCTCTTTATATGTTATATGATTGATAAGAATGAAAAGTGATGGTTTTTTTTGCTTCTATAAGAATTGAAAAAAATATGAATAATTAGTTTTTGTAAAGCTATTATAGAACAGGATTCATTCTTTTTATGTTATATTGAGATTCTGTAGGATACTGTAAAAAAATTCCAAAGATATGGCCATAAATAAATAGAGAGTATGTAGAATAAAAAAATAGTTATGGATTACCAGTAAGGACAATTCTTGGTAAAGAATCAACATTAGATGAATAACTTGCCAATGGAGAGGGTAAATTATTATTTTTACGTGATTTAATAATTTTTGGAAAATGATTAGGTTGATTTAATCTTCCATTCTTGGTACGTGTCACAAATACTCCAGATAAATCATCTGATGTTGATAAAGTATCTGTAAATGAATTTGCTGTTGTTGTTGTTGTAGCATTATTAAGAAGATTTGAAGTAGCTTCAGAAGAAGTTCCAATTGAAAGATTGACATCATCAGAAGATTTTATAATTAATGGTAATGTATTCAATGATTTCTCTTCAATCTTTGAAGAATCTTTTTCATTATTAAATTTTTTAATCTCATTATCTTTTGTTAATCCAATAATAGTTCTTGAGTGCCCTGAATTTGTTGTATTATTTGATGACATTGTTCCACTATCACCGATAATTGTTTTTCCACTTTTTGCTAGAAATTTTGACTTTGAGGTACTAGTCGTTCTTTGGTCATATAATAAGTTAACTGATGTTGACAAATTTTTTAATATTTTCCCTTAAAAAATGTATATTAATTGTTATATATTTGTAAGATAGATTATGTTATATTTATACATTAGATAATTCCTTACTTAACAGTTGTAGGAACCGTTTTGAAAGAATTAATATAAAAAACTTACTTTTTTGCATATTCTTGCATCTGTAATAAATGACAGCAAACAGTAGGAGGATAATAAAAATTGATAGAATAATGGCGACTGTAAAGAATGAATAGATAGTTAATGTAGTCCATTGACAGGTGTTAGTACATGACCAGCTTACACCATAAATTTCTGGACCAGGATCACAGACTTCACCTCTTTCAATAACACCATTACCACAGATGGGATCAACAGAAAACCCATTAAAATATTTATAACTTTTATGAAGGCAATCCACTTTCCCAAAACGATGTAATAGTCTATGTAAAAGGCAGTTTTCATTATTATATATTGTAAAACATCTATTGTTAATGTTTTCATTTAAATTTTCATCTAAACAGGTGCAATTATAGAAGTCATCTATTATCATTTCATCATCCATTGTAAAACCAATCATGGAAACCAACGAATATGCTATTTCTTCAGCATCTCTTATCAAAAAATGATCATTAAACTCTTTCAAATGTATCCTTGCTGATATAATATTTTGATAAACATCTGAACAAAATCCTCGTCTGTAGGCATGAGTTGACTTAGGAAATTCAGAAACAATCATAGCTAAGTTATGAGCTGGTAACGCATCATGGTTCATCACAGTATATAAATTTTTAAAATGTGTTATATCACCAATTCTACTAGATATGTTTTTAATTTTTATATAATCAGATATTGTTAAATATATATTTAAAGGATATAACAATTCACTAACAGCTTTGATAACACGATGAATGTAAATTTTAAAAACTAAATTTTTATCATCATTAAACTAAAAAGAGGAGAATTAAATTTTTGGAATGACGATTAATAAAAAAAATTATTACCTCTTTGGCGTCATAAAAAATTAAGAGTTGTACTAATTTATTGTTATTATCGTGTGATATCTTTCTAATTTCATCCTCTCTTACAAAATGGTTCTGAAATATATATATATAAATAATTTTAAGCAAATTACGAAAAAGAAAAATTTACCTTAGTAAAATTTTCACATGTTACCTGTATAGGAAAAATAATAATGAAGATTAAAAAAAGAAATTGTTTAAATTTTAAGTGTTTAACAAAATAATCAATTTTGGTGGTATCATACTCCACCATTCCCTAGAAAATATTTAATTAAATATTATCAAAAGGTTTAATAATTTATAATTTTATCGAAATAATAATATATTTAATATAAAAATAATAAAAGCAGTGATAAGGAAGAGTGTAAGAGTAGAATAAAATTTAGAATTAAAAGTAAAAGTATTTCTTATCACTCATAATACTTTCACACTTTTAAAATAATATCTATTTCCTTTTTCTGATTTATAATTGTATATAAAAGTATATTGATAAAAGTGTAAAAAATTTATGACAAATCACATGTATCAAAAGTAAGAGAGAGTAATGATAAATAAAAAAAAGTAATATTTTAAGATTTATCTTTGACAAGAAAGTTGGGACAAAAATAATAGTAATACAAAATTTATCATATAAAATATTATATAAACAAAAAGAAATATATGTATAATTTAAAAAGAATAAGTGTATATATATATATATGTATACTTTTTGACTAAATTTGATAAACAAAAATAATAACGAAATTTGTGAAACTTTATCATATATATTATTGAAAAATGATGATTAAAGTAATAGAAAAGGAAAAAGTTAGTTTTTAAAATGTATTTCTACTAGACGTTTTCTTTTTCATCCCTTTAAATAATAAAAATTTGGAAAATATATATAAACAAATATAATGTATACGTCGAGGAGATAAGTTTTTTTTCACACCTATTGTTGAGGTCTCTTTTTTTTTGGAATTTTACTTAAAATTATCAATTATAATTGATGTGTTATAAACAGAAAAATTTTTTCTTTCTTGAGATTAAATCGTTATTTCAAATGATAAAAGAAATTTAAAAAGAATATAAGATCTTTATTTTTTGTTTAAAAAATAAATGTTTATATTAACTGTTAAGAATGATGAGATTTTAATAGAAAATATGATACGAAATAAAAAGTCCGTCAAAAAAGATTAATAATGTAAGGTATTAAATTAAAAATTTAACAACTACATGAGTATGGTTAGCAAATATAATAATGAAATATAGTGTTGATCAGTTCTAATATTTGATTAGAAAAGGTAACTTTCCATAAACTTTAAATAAAAAAAGTAGTTAAAATACATAATACGATTAAGGAATTGGTTAAGCTTACCCATCTTAAATTTGGAATAGAATACATCTATTTATATAGAGAAGAAGTAAAATTATATTATTAGGAGATGTTTTAACTCTCATAATTGATAAAGATTAAATGGTATAATTAATGGTTTAATGGATAAAATAATGTATAATGAATGAATGAATGACTTCTAATATTAATGTAAAGGTCAATATATATTGTTTCATAAGACAATCATCCCAATCCTCTTTTGATATAAAAATAATCAGTGATAGCCTTAGATAGTTAAACATTTTGATATTATATATATATATATAATTTAAATATATAAATGTAGAAACAACTTAATTTTATAATAAAGAATCAAAAGACAAACCATAACAAAAAGTTAATGGAAATAAAGTTAAATTTAATTATTTACCCCCTCTTTTACCACTTAATATTATATAGATAATATATATATTTAAATGGTAATACTTTTCTCCTTCATCAAATAACTTTATCTATTTTAAAAAAGAAATATAGAAGATAAAGTTAATGAAAGAAAATGACCATTACAAAAAAACAAAATAAAAATGAAGCAAAACTTTGTTAAAGATTATATATTAACCAATTTTATAAAAAAAAGAATATTTATCATCCTGCGCATATCATTTAATGATGAATACATCTATATTTATAATTTTTTGGTGTTATAATAAAAAGGGGTTTTAGTTTTAAAGGATGTTTTGTGATTAAATAAAACTATTAAATGATACAAACTTTTTTAATAAAATAATAATATATATTAATCATCGAGTGATTAAAAAAATGTTATACTTCCAATATGTTGTGATTAAGACATATTATTTAAAATTGTCAGTCAGATAATTTCTTGATTTTTATATTATTATTTTGACATAACAATTTTTTATAGGTTAAAGATATATAAAATTTATTGTTTGATATATTAATAAACAAATTATTTAATTTATTCTTAAGAGTAAATTATTTCTCCAAGTGTAATTGCTTTTCTATATTATATTAAAACATTAGATAAAATTATTTTTATTTTAAAAAATATTAAAATTATCAATGAAAAAAGAGCTTTGACGAGAATGGGATTCGAACCCATGAATCTTACGAAAATGGTGCCTAAAACCATCGCCTTAACCACTCGGCCATCCCGCCATGCAGGGACATGTTATAATGTTTGAGTTTATTAACTATAATTCATGAGACAAATCTTCAAATATGGAAATTAACATTCAAATATAGAAGATAAAAAAGGTATTTTACAATGTATCTATTAGAATTAAAAAAATACTATGAAAAATCATATAAAATATATATATTTATTTTATCTAACACAATAGAAGAATTAAATCTTGACATATTTTAAAATATAATATAATGAAACATCCATAAATTTTCATCATTATAAATATTTTCTTGATGTTTAAAAAATTGCATTTTTATTTCTAACATTTATGTTAACATATAAAAAAGCTTATATTATAAATGTAAAGATAGATGGATATGATAAGAAATTATATATATATAGTCTTCTTTTAGATAATGTATATAAATAATGATAAAATTTATTTAAAAAAGAGTTTTAAATTTGTATTAAGCTATAAATATTTCTGACATTTTTAAAGAATAAATAAATAAATGAATTTGTTAAAAATTAAATTGTTTTATACCATTTTTCTCATATAGGAGCCTTCAAATAAACCTCTACCATTTTTTTCTTCTTCAAGTCTCATAATTTCATGGATCTTTGAGCAATCCTTTAATGCACATCTTATTCCAGCCATAAATTTGGTCCACCATGTATATTGGGATGGATGAAGAATCATTGGAGGTTTTGGTGTTATTGGAACATATGAAGTTGTTTCAATTATTATTTGTTCTGTTGTAATATTTTGTTTAACTTTTTCTTGTGTAAAAATATCATTTGACATTGGATCATTATTTGATATTAAAGTATTATCATCATTAAATGCTGTTGAATTATCATTTATATAAATAGATGATGTTGCACTTGATAAGATAGTTTCGTCATCCGGTATATGATGAGGTAATAAGGATGGTTTCTCTTCAATAGTTATCTCATTTCCCATATCATGATCACCATCTCCATCAGGAACAACATTTTCTGAATCATCATTTAATGTTTTTTCAATTGTTTCATGAAGTATATCAAAGGTTCTAAATATAATATTATTTAACTTAAATTAAATCTTACAATTCAACATTCTTAATTGAAGAAGTATCGTTTTTAATTTCCATCATACCATCATCTTTCTTATCAATTTCAATTTTAATTTTTTCAATAGAATCAATCACATTTGTTCCACCTTTTAACGGTAATGAATTTATTTCTCTTGGAAGAGAAAATAAAATGAAAAAAATAATGTAATTAAAAATCATTACTCCCATGATCTTAAATAGTCTCAATTTCAAAAAAAAAAAATAATATTTTTAATAAAACTTTCCTCCCACAAATATAAGAGGAAAAAAAATGAATAATAAAAATTATATACCAAAGAGTTAAAACTTTAATAATTAAAATGATATATCTAAATAATATGGTAGCAAATACATAATCTATCCTTTTTATCTTTTAAATTATATACTAACTTTCTAATCATCATCAAATCAACATTAAACTAATCAATTAAAAAATGTTCTTTCTTATCATTTATATTCTGTGTAACATATTTTGATTTCTATTATTTTTATATTACATAAAATATGACCAAGGTAGATGATATGTATTGTGATTACTCAATTTATTAATTTATTTTTATACATCCAATCAAATAATCAAATATCCCACCTTCTTCTTTTTACTTTGTTTTTTTTTCACTTCAAACTTTTATTATTCTTCTTCCTTTCTCTCTCTCTCTCTGATAATATTATATATTGTGTAAACTTGAATATCATTTTTTAATGTGAGAAAATTGATAAATGAAGAGATTATATAAGATATGACGTTAAAAATTAAATTTAAAAATATTTATATAATGTTTATAAATTATTTGTTATTATTTCTAAATATTTTGATTTTCACATCAGGAAGATTAATTAAGAATATCAAAGATGAACTTAATTTTTGTATCAAATCAAATCAACAATGTGTTAATCCACATTTTAATATTCAAAGTAGATATCGTCTTGATAGTAGGAGAGGCTTATTATTTTGTACAATAAATAAAAATTTTTCAACTTTTTTAGTTGGAATATTATGTTATCTGAAGAAGCCATCATTTATTGAAGCATACCCAAAAATCAGTGACCCAGTGTGGGCGTACAAGATTTGTGTTGGGAAAAATAAATTAAAAAATAATTCAAGAAGTAAATCAAATGTTGAAGATGAAGAAATTTATATTGGTTATGGTGACGCTTGGAGAGTTAAAAATAGTGTTGAATCATTTGATAAATTTGTCATTGTCAGGGATCCAATTGAAAGATTTATAAGCGCTTTTATTGACAAATGTATTGTTGAAAAGTGGGGAAAATATCGGAGTCGTTGTTTTGGATGTAAAAATAATATTAATTGTGTAGTAAAAAAGATTTATAATATTTTCATTAATTTTAAAGAAAAAAATATTAATCCAAACTATTTTATTAATCATTTTAATTTACAGATATGGTAAATTTTAAATTTTTATTAAATAAATTAAAATATATATTTTATTAGGAGTTGTAATATGATGGAAGATTTAAAAAAATATAAATATATACTTTATCCAGAGGAGTCAAAGAATTTAGAATCATTTTATAACAATATATTGAATATACTGATGAAACATTCGGTAACAACAGAAGAATTAGTGATAATCTCAATGAATCTTAAAAATAATTTTACCCCACATACTACAAAAAACCTAACGATACGGGATAAAATAAAGAAAAATATTAGTCAAAATAAGTTATTAAAAAAATTACTTTTAAAGATATACTATTATGACTATTTTTACTTCAATTTACCTCTTCCATCATGGTTTATTTAAAAAAATAGTTTTCAACATACTTTAGCATATAAAAATTTTGTTTATAAAAATAATTCGTTATTTTCATCTACAATATTAATTCAAAAGGATAAATATGATATTTAAATTTATTATTATTATTATTTATCTTTAAGTAAGTAATGTTATTGAATTTTTTTAATACCAACTATACATCCATTTCCTGAAAGTAACAGTTATAAAAAAGAAATATTTAAATTTATCTATACGATTTTAATGGTATATTTTTAAAAGCACTCCAATTATTTGTCTAAAATATAATAATTAAAAATATTA
Organism: Parastrongyloides trichosuri; assembly: GCA_000941615.1. Taxonomy (NCBI): domain Eukaryota; kingdom Metazoa; phylum Nematoda; class Chromadorea; order Rhabditida; family Strongyloididae; genus Parastrongyloides; species Parastrongyloides trichosuri. The sequence continues at coordinate 61,414 of LM523194.1, forward strand.
TATAAATTTTCTATTCTACTATTATATTATTATTTTTTCTTTCATTCATAATTTTTACAAACCATACATTAAGTAGTGTACTTTTTGAAATTACATTTTATCTATTCACCATATATTACAACACACATATATTGAGAAAAATTATTAACAAGGAACTTTCAATTTTTAATTTTGATAACCAAATTTCCTTTATAAATTATATTTTATTTAAGATATATATATATATTTAATTATTTAAAATGTCTCATTTCTTTCATGAGGTTAGTGGTCAAAATGAAATTAATGTTTCTAACCTAATAAATGAAGTTACATCACTTTGTAAACTTATTATTTCCATTTATCTTTTTATTGTTCTTCTTTTTGTTATTTTTATTGTTATTTGCATTTTTTCAAGACAATGTCTCATTAAAGATTATTCTAAAAATAGAAGAGTTATTGTATAAAGTTTCACATACATAACACTTTTGATTGTCCTTTCCAAATTACACCATTTTCCTTATTAATTTATTCTTTAATAAGGAAATGAAAAATTTTATATTCAAAATTATATTGTATATGATAGCATGCTTTATCACTTTATATCACTTAAAAGTTGTTTTAATAACAAATGATTTGTAATTTGTTTTTAATTCTTTTATTGTTCAATTTTTCAAAAGGAAAGAATGTAAAAATTATTGGCATTGTTAATTGCCATCATACCATTGAATGGGAAAAAGTTAAGATAGAAGTATATAGATTAAATCCAAGTAAGTTGTGTAATTGTTAAAACTTTTTAAAATTATCTTATTATAGATTATTATGATACTATCATTGCTCAAGGATCAATCAATAAAGATTATAATTTCAATATTGAAGCATCTATAGAATCGATGCAGCTTTATTATCTAGTTATCTCTAGTAATTGTGGATTCGTTCAAGAAGATACACATTGTAAGAGACTAACAAAATATTATTTTGACGTTGATATAAAACATGAGATGAATAAAAATCAGGAACTAGATTTTGGAACTATACATTTAAATGAATTTTATGAAGGGACATATTTAGATTGTGAAAATTCTCGATTCATGCCTAAAGTAGCAAGAGTTATAAACTTTTTTGAAAGATAGTATTATATAAATATTGTTAATAAAAATAAATATATTTGTAAAAAAAACAATTGGACAATCGTTTTTAATTAAAAATTTAAGACATAATATAATATATAAAAAAATTTATTTTAAATAAAAGTGTAAAAATATATATTTCAAATTAATATATATATATATATAAATACATAATTGATATATAAGTAGAAAAATTTAAAATAACTTAGCTGGCTTCAATTTTATACGATTCTTTTTATGTCTTGAAAGAAACAGTAAAAATATATAATTATGAAGGGATAATAATAGGCTTCAAAAAAAGAATAAAATTTTATATATATTAATTTTAATCATCATTCAATGGCATCAATGTATGAAACATCGCAACACTCCTTCTAGGAGTTTGTAACATATCCTGCCAATGTTTTAAACCCATTCCTGTAGCACAATTACCAATGATAACTTGACCAATTGGTTCGTTAGAACCAACTCTATCATAATCAGAAACTGTTATTTGGAGATGGACTCTCTAAAAAAAAATAAATTTATATAATATTAAATCATTTATCTGGATATTAGTATAAGCTAATAAATGTCATGAGGTTAAGACATGATATAAAGTAGAAAAAAAAAGATGTAACTTGCCTGCATTTTTTCTGGTGGTATCTCAAAACTGAAAGACTCATTATAGTATGGATTCAATGTTTTCATTTTAATAGTTGTCTTCTTTTTCTCTAATCTTTTATTTTGTAACATTAGATATATCTTAACATAAGGATCAGATAATCCAAGAACATCCATTTTCTTTAAATTTTTACACTCCATTACAACTACGGATAATTTATTTTTGTTGGGAACATAACGAAGGGCTAGACACACTTCACCAAGACGATTCTCTGGAGGAGACTCTATTTCAACTGTCTTTTCTATTGTTGTAGCTAAATCAACTTTTCCTAAAGGTACCGAAACTTGTCCAATTGAATCATGTTTACCAAATCTATCAAAGTCAAGAATATTTAATATTAATGTTTGTCCACCACACTCATTATATGGAATCTATATAAATAATATTATAGGTAAAAGATACTGATAAATAAAACTTACTTTAAAAGTAAATGATTCATTAAAAACAGGATTAAGAGATTTTCTTTGTATTTTAGTTTGAAATTTTTTTTTCTTATCAGGCATTAGAAATAACTTGACATAAGGATCACTGGTTCCACCTAAATCCATTGCCGGAAGTTGCTCTGCCGATATAATAGTTACTGTTAAAGCATTTTTATCAAAATCATAATCTAACTTATAAGTTAATCTCCCAAGAAACTTTTTTTCCTTTTCCTCTTCTTTCTTCTTTTGTGATGATAACATTCTTATTATTTTGTTTAAAGTGTTATATATTATAATATATAATTTGATTACTTGATATGTATTATTTAATATGGAGAAGATTTATTTATATGTATAATATGTTTATATATATGATATATATATTTTATCACTAAAAAAGAGGAGAAATAAAATATATATATTAATAATGAAAAGTAAAAGATAGATGTATATGAGAACTAATATATTATTTAAAAAAATATTACAATTTTGAATTGTGTGCTTGATGATAACATAAAATGGAACTTTTGAATATTTTAAAGCTTTTAAAGGATGAATATTTAATGATAAGAAGAATATTGGTGATATATTTTAAATTGTCTTTGAAGGATGCTTATATATCAGAAAAAGATTATCTCTCCATGTATGCGCTTATTTACTCTTATCAGTAAACGCCCTTCAACATCTTTTTTTGGGGAAACTTTGATAGGTGTTATTGAAATTAAATAGATTAATAAGAAAAGAGGGAGCCAAAAAATTACAAATATACATTTTTAGATGTTGCCAATCTTTTTGGTAGTGATAAAAGAATAAAAATATAATGGGACTTAGTTGAATGAGAGAATTATGTTATTACAATATATATATATATATGGACATTTTATATACCAAAAAATGGCATTTTCAAAATAAAGTTAAAAAGATAATTTGATTAATAAAATTATAAATATCTAGTGATAAGAGAAAATTAAAATATTTATCTAAATAACTTTTTATAATAATAATGACAAAAGAGTTTTAATAATAAAGTAAAATTTATATTTATCCTTTGAGATACACTTTTATCAATAATTATAAAAATTCCTTTTTTTAATATATATAATTCATTTTTTGATTGTTTCTGTAAACATATTATTTCAGATAACACTAAAAAAGAATGGCAATTTTAATTTGTTTTATATCAAATATGTAATGTTAAAAACATAAATGTGTATTGTAAATTAAATATTTGATGAGGGTAAAGAGTATTATGTAGAGGTTTAATGAAATTGAATTTTATAGTAATTGTAAATAATTTACAATAATGTTTTCTTATCATTTTTAATATATTTTAAATTATAAATATTTTTTTATTCTACATTTGTGAATGTATTATAATAATAGGGAAAATGATAAAGGTTACATTTAGTTCTTAAGAAAAATATACATATTTTTAGAAAATTTTTATAAAGGAGAGGAAATATTTATCTCGCGCAATGATAAAGAAGTACTTTTTATCAAGACATAAAAGTCTAGGAAAAAGATAAATTGAGTATATATGCTTATATATACATATATATGTTAACGCTAAATAATATTGGAAATGATAAGTTTCGATATTTTGAAAAAGAAACAGTACTAACAATAATATTATTTGGAATGACAAAAAGAGAATGAATGAAGCGAGTAAAATATGGTTCTGTTGTAATTATTATCAATGGAGGCAAATTAGTATATAGGATGTCTGATAAATTTTCATATATATATTTATCTATCTACATATATTGAAGACAAAACTATAATATATGGAGTGTTAGGAATAGTAATTTCATAAAATGTCAATGAGTAAGAAAATAATTAATTTAATAAAAGATACCACCAAAAGCATATTAAAATTCATTCTTGAACATTATATAATATGGAATTGTATAAATTTTTTATAAACTATTTTTAAAAATAAATATTTTTATTATTCTTTATAATTAATAAATGTCTGTAAATGAATATCAATTAATTTATCATCTAATTAAGAATATGTTTTTGACTAAATTAAGAATATGCTTAAAAGGATTTTTTGTGTTGAAAAACAAAAATATATGATATATGGTAAATAATTGTAAAAAAAAAATAAAGATATGTATATGATGAAATAAATTAATTATAATTTTTCTGATAATAATAAGCGTAGAATAAAATTGAAGAATCTTTAATTTATATAAAATATGTAGATGTATTTTTATATATTATAGTTCGAAGGCAGGGACTAAAAAAATAATTTCTAGCAAAATTAATCCCATCCATAAATAAATACAAAAAAGGCATACATTCCTCTTTAAGTATCAAAAGCTGAAGGATAGAATTTAATGCATGTTGTTAGTGTATAATATTTTTGGGAAACATTTTTGGAGATGGAACAAATTGGAGGAAACAAATATATAATTTTCTTATGATTATTCTGTTGGTAATATTATGAGAAGAATAAATATTTATAAGGTGTTTGGTATAAATATTGAAAGTTAAAGCCAATACATGTGTACATAAGATAAATATGGGGTATAGTATTAATATTTTTTCTTTTATTACTTTAAATTTATAAGAATGTGCTTATTGATGTTTTAATGGTAATGGATATATGATTTTTTTTTAAAAAAAAAATAAAGTTTAAACATTAACTATTATATTTTTAAATTAAAAATTTCTATTTAAATATTATATTTTCTCCGATTCTTGTCATAGATAAAATTTTTAACAAAAAGTTTTATTTGAATAGACATGTTGACGGAGAGATAAGATAAAAAAAAATTATAATAATCAAAAATAGACTTAAAATATTCGGAGAAGAAGCAAAATGTCAAAAACAAAATATTTGTCAAAGAAATGAAGAATGATTGAGAAGTCTAAACTCTATATAAAGTTAACTCCAAATTTTTTAATATCTATTTTTTGTTATGACGGTTTTATCTTTGAATAACAACCTTTTAATGGTATTGTGTGAATGTTTTTATTCCTTAAAACATATACATATTTTCCTATTTAGAAATTGTTGAATAATTTCAATTTTTAATGAGGTTTTTTAAAATAATATTTTTATTATAATAATACTTACAAAAGTTAACATTTTTATTGAGCAATTTAGGGTCTAAATTGTAAAAGTAATTATCCTTGAAATATTATCTTTATAATTGCCTTAGAACCTTAATTAAAGTAAAAAATAAATGGTTACAAAATAAGTATTTCATATATTTTTAAAAAACACCCTAATACCCTTAATTATTAGAATATAAGAAATAGGATGAATCATTATACAAGTATCTAAAGAATGTTTATGAAATCTGAGTACAATAAAGAAATCAAAAACTAAAATAAAATAGAATAATATATTTATTATGAAAGTGCAATTTTAGAAAATATTTATTCTTAACATTTTAATGCCACCTCCTCAAAAATTATTAAAAAGGAAATCTTCTCTTTTAAATAAAGATCCTTCTTTATGTTAAAAAAGTATATCATATTAAATTTGAGAAAAATATATTTATTCTTAATAAATCACATTACTATTTATTTTTTATCTTTGTACATAAAAGTACTTGGAAAATTTGATAAAAACAAAATTACATCCATTATTTCAATGATATATATATATCTTTAGAAACAAAAAAGTTTAATTTCAAATTATTTTGCCTGTAAACATGTATTTAAATATGAATGTTAAAATACAAGGAAGAAGGAAAACGGATTTTTTTTAAAAAAAAAATATATATATATATATATATTTATGAATAAATATAGAATATGTATATCGAATTCCGGAGACATAAGATTTTTGTTAATAAAAATGACATGATAAGAACAACTGGAAATATTTTTTTATTTATATAATAATAGTATATTAATAATGAATTTCATGATATAATAATCATAAAAAAGATAATATCACATTCTAAGTAATAATTTATGAATCTCTTTATTACACAGGAGAATAGACAAGACATGTGCTTTTATAGTTAGTTATACCATTAACTTTTATTGTTTCCGGCAAAAGAAAAGGCAATCTCGAAATTGTTTACTAAAATAGTAGAAAATATTATTTATAAAAAGATTAAAATAAAAAAAATTACCTTAAAAAAAGAAAAATATAAAAATCTCCATATGTTGCAAAGTCATTAATATATTCATGAATTAAAACTACTTTCAGTAACAAATTATTATTACCATTCCTTCTTGCAATAATTCGTAATATATAATAAACCTGTAATAACACTAACAAGGTAAATGTAAAAATAGTATATATTGAATAATTAATTTCTCTCCTCCTATGCTTCTTCATTTTTTTATAAGATAATTTATAGAGTTGAAGGAGTGTAAAGATATTAAAGTAAGAACATAAAATAGTTATAATCCCATAAAAACATATATTATAAGCAAATTGATAGTAGATGATATCTCTTGAAATATATTGTAAGGATGCAAAATCTGTACTTTGATCATAATGTGAGTAGATTGATGGGAAAAATATAGTTCCAGCACCTACTAAGAAGGAAATAATTGTGTTGGAAGATATAATTATAAAAATATTTCTTTTTGAAAAATATATCTTATATTTATGTTGATTATAAATTCCAACATATCTATTATATGACAATGAAAGTACATTCATATAAAATAACGTTGTAGATCCAGAACCACAAAAGTAAGCAAAACCTGGTAAAGAGGTACTCTCAAGGAAGAAAGATGTAAAGAAACCATATGATGGTATTTTTTCTAGTAATAAGCCAGAAGATTGATTCCATATATCACCACAAAATTTAAATATAAGTATGGGATAAAATTCATTATATATATTAATATTTTTTTTTATCATCTTTCTAAGTACCATTATTACAGTAATTATCATTATTAATAAAGATATAATATTATAAAATAATTCGATGATAAATATAACCATATTTGTTTAAAATAATTCGGTAGGAGTAATTTATTTAAATAATTTAAAAAAGAATAAATTATTAAATGTTAAATGATAAGAAAAATATTTTTTATACATTTATTATTATAATAAGTCCCTAACTAATAACTTTATATTATAGTATGAAAATATTATTAATAATTTAAAAATCAACTACAAATTTGTTTCTTATAAAATTTTTCAAAATATTATTCTTAGACTTGTTAAAGATTTTTGCAGAATACAAAAGATATTCGTAGGTATACATTTCCTTCCCATAAATTCTATGAAATGATATTGGATAATCGGATATGTAATCAATTCCCTGCTTCACCTCATAGTATGCATTCTTTTTGATAAAAGAATTTGATAAATGATGATCAGCAAATGAAGCAACAGGATTAGGATAGAATAATACTCTTCCTTTTGAATCCCTTGGTCCACTAAATAATACCTTAGAATCTTCTAGACAATAACTTAATTTTCTATCATCTAAATTATTGTTTTCTGCTTTACATTTATCTGAGCTTCCTAAACCTTTCATTACTAAACGTCCAAGTGCAGCTTTACTTAAAACAGTTCCAGCACCACCATGAATTATTCCTTGTTTATATCCTGGCCACATTGATTTATATCTGAAACCGTAAACTTTTGCTTTATTTGGATTTTTAAATGTTAAATAATTTCTCAAGTTTTCCATTATTACGTATGAATCGTCATCAACCCTTAGAAACCAATCATATTTCTTACCAAAATTTCTATAAACATATTTCATTCCAAATGATATTTTTGGCCATAAAGCATTCCTTGATTCTGTAATATTATAACCAATTGAAGGAAGTGTTGGGTCATTGATTGAACTTATAAAAATATATCTATTACATCTTTTTAGCCATGTTCTTTTTTGATATTCACACCTAGATTCTCTAAACTTTGGTGCTGTTAATATTATGCAAAAAATCTTGACATCATTAAATAAATCCGGTGAATCAAATTCAACTTCTGAATCTAAAAAAAGAAAATGTTTAACAAATAAACTAAACTCTTACCATAATCATGATTGAAAGAGTATACATTAAAAAGCAAGGAAATATTGAAAATTAAACTAAACAAATTCATTAGGAAAATGTTTAAGATATCAAATAAAATCAAAGAGTTTTATATGAATTTCATTAAAATAAAAACTATCTCATTTCCTAACAATCTATACAATATCCTGTAATCCAAAAAAAAATCAATTTAATTAGCTTTAAACTAATTAAAAATGAAATTATTAAGGATTTAAAAAAATATATCCAAAAAGAAACGTTTTGTAGGGAACAAAAACATGTTTTATCATAACAAAAAAAGATGCGATTACGCTAAATCTAACACGTATAAATCATATACAAAGTGTACCTCGTGTTTTTTTAGCCAAATTGTGTTCTCCTAACTTTTTATACTTATTCATTTTCTCAGCATACTTTACATTTTTACGCTCCAGTTCCTGTTTTATTAATTTAGCATTTAAATTATAATTATCCGTTGTATTTATGATATCTGGTTCATCATTAGCTGAACATTTTTCTATCATCGTCGAGATAACCACCTTTCCTTTTCCACCACCTTTGATGTTTCTTTTATTTAATATTGTCTTATCATTCTCTGAATCTGTTAATGTTTTATTTAAATGAACAGAATTATGAATAGCATGATAAAGGGTTGTTGTGACTCCTAATGAGGGGATACTTTGATAAAATATTGTTGTTCCACAACTGGAACAATTTTTTAAATTTACTAATTCATACTTATCTTGAGATCTAAAAAAATAGTTTTTAAATGATTAAAAATAATTACTTACCTTCTTATATATATTGTTTTCCCTTCACTAAAAAATGGTTTTATATTGGTTTTTGATGTATCGAAGACTCTACTTAAGTCATCTTTTCTTAAAGGAAATCTTTCCAATTGAATTTCACTAACAATGGCAAGATTTCCGCAATTACAGAGATAAGTAAATATATCATCTTCAAGAATCTCCTGATTTTGTTCTTCCTTTATCTTTGCTTCCTCTGGATTGTAGGGGACTTTATCATCCTCTAAATCTTCAATATGGTCAGTAACATCCATTTTTAAAATATAGTATAGAAGGAAAAAAAAAGTGCTTTTATTTTAGATGAACAAATGTTTGGAAAGAAGTGTATCAATATTCCATTCGAAACAATTTTGGGGAATTATATAATATCTTATTAAGTTATTGTTAAGACGAAGTTATTAGTAAGAAAAATTATATTTAAAGAAAATTATTCATCAATGGTTAAAAGTTCAGTATTTTTTTCTCCTTCTTCAAGTTCCTCAATTGTTTCAAGAAGTGGTTTACCAACAGTTTCAGGTAAGAATATGAGAACCAACAAACCAGCAAGTAATGAAAGTATTGCAAAAGGAATGACCATGAAGATGTTGCCATACTCAGTAACCAGCCAAAAAGATACATATGAAGCAATAATAGCTCCCAATCTTGAGAATGTTGAACATAAGCCCATTGCACTGTTTCTGATTACAGTTGGGAAGAGTTCTGGAGTAAAGGTATAAATTGTTGTGTAGACACATGTTATAGAAGCTTTTACAATAGCATACAAAACCATATTTATTAACCAATGGACCTGATAATGAGATATGCTTTGAGAGATCAACATACAAGCAGCACAGACAAAATATCCAATAGCAAGTAAAGGTTTTCTTCCAACTCTATTAACAGTAAAGAACATGAATAATAATGCAGGAATTTCCATTATACCCCCAATAATAAAGGCCATATAAGGATCACCTCCCAAGAAATCTGGTTTCATTGAAACACCATAAAATATCATTGAAACAACAGGCCAACAAAAGAATGAAATTAGGGCTCTTCTTCTGAGTTTGGGAGTTTTAAACAAGTCAAAATAACCATAAGTTCTAGCTGGATTGATTCCTGTAAATGCAGTACTTTCATCTTCAGTTTCTAATGCTGTCCACCATTTATCAGGAATTTGTGCATTATTGAAATCACCAGCAATCTTAAGAATTTCATCAGCTTTCTTGTACTTTTTTTTTGATACAAGCCATCTAATACTTTCACAAATAAACCAATAATATGATAAGAAGATTGCACTTGGAACACCAATCATTGTTTGGAGATCAATATAATTTCTGAAATGATTAGCAAGAATACCAAGTAAGATTTCACCAAATGCAAATGATGTTCCTGCAATTGTAGCTGGGAGTCTTCTTTTTGAGGGACCAATCATTTCCATCATCATTATAATTGATATCATAAATAAACCAGGATGTGAAAAACCAAGAATAAATCTTAAAAATCCAAATACAATCAAATTATGAGCCAAAGGTGAATAAAAACCACCAAATATTTGCATTCCAAGTGCTACAAGATATATTTTTTTTCTACCATACTTATCTCCTAAGATCCCAAATACAATTGAACCAGCCATCTGTCCAACATAGTATGTTGATTGGATAACAGCTCTCCATATTGTCTGGTCACATACAACATCCCAACGATGAATTGCTGAGTAGGTAACTTTGGAAGTATCATAAATGTATCCATTTGGGCACGAACTGGAAAGGCGATATGTACAAGGTTGGTAGGCACAATTTTCAGTAACATTTCCAAGATCCTTACAATCTTCTTTCAACGGAATATCTTTATGTATAACAGGATTAATCCAATAATTTGCATCAGTAGGTTCATCAGGTAGACGACATCTAAATATTAAATAGTGTAATTAATTATCTTTCAAAGACCACCAACCGATGTTTGACATCTGGAGCCGTAAAAGTCCATGATAAGGAGTGCATTGCAGTAAATATAGTAGGAAGGCATAACAAAAAAAATTGTATAGCTTGATATTTCCCAAATTCTCCTATATGAGAGAAAAAAAATTCGTCAAACTTCATTTTCAGTAAAATTATAGATTTTTATAGAAGTAAATCTGGTTTAAATACATAATTAATTTATTATACACCAAAAAAAGTATAAAATATTACAACATATATATATAATAAATTTTGTCTCGAGAAAATTAATGTAATAATTGGGGAATTTTATTTTAAAAAATTATGTATTATGTAATATTACGAATCGTGAATAAAATGTATAATTTATAAAGTAAGATAATATAATAGGACATGCAAGATATATATATATTTTTAAAAATTATTTTAAAAGCTTATCTTGTAAAACTTATGTAATATAGATGAATAAAAAATAAAGACCATGTTATTGACTTTCAATAAAATAATGAAAATACTTTTATGAAAAGCTTGTTAATGTATTATTATATAAGATTATCTAACGAACTGGCATTAAAAAAGGTCTCTTTGGACATGTGACTTGAGATTGTTAGTGAGGAGGCAGAATAATAAGTTATTTTTTTGAACATTGAATAAATAAAGAGAGTTATGCCTTTTTACTTAATTTAAATATTTTAATACTATGAATGGTGTGAGGATAGGGTATATGTAGATAAAATATATTTTATATTCTTCTTCATTTGTATAGAAATGTTTTGAGATGAATGTGTTACTATATTATAATCACAGTTCATGTCAGTTAGAAGTGTGAATCATAACTGTGTAGATGTATTTATAATAAAACTAATTTGTATTGAATTTGTTGAGTGATACGATAATTAATAATAATTTGTATAATTTAATGTCAATTTTATTTTAATACAAAAACATAAATGTTCTCACTTGATTAATGAAGCAAATTATAAATAATATATATATTTTTATTTTAATCGAACAAAGATTATTAAGTGATAATTAAAGCACCAGTCCTTATAATTTTTTTTTCAATAATATTTCATATGACCTTTTCCATCTTTTCACCAAACCTTTTAACGTGGTTTATTTTTTACACAAAGTTTAAAAAAGAACTACCAATTTCACAAACTTTCAATATTAATTCGTCATTATATTATTTATTAAAATTACCAGATGTTCTTTAAATTTAACACAGTAAAAATTGATACAAACATTACACAATGAAAATACCCTAATTTCATATACTTTAGAACAGGTTTTGAGTTAAATATTTATAATTTTAAATCTTTGTGGATTGGAAGTTTGAACTGTACGTAATCATTATGGTAAATTTTTATCAACTTTTCAAGTAAATAAGGATCATTAAATATTATTTTCTTAACTTTTCTTCTCTCTTTTTTATCATGAGTGGCATTAAATGATCTCTTCTGTTTCATTGTCTTGATAATTACATTTAAATAATCGGTTGTTACACCAACGCTTTTTAATATTTTTACTAAATTTTTATAAAATTCTCTCAATCCTCTTGATGAATCTTCATAAACAATTATATGATAATACTTAAGATATTTACCAAATTCACAATTCCATGTTTGTGGAACAAAATGCTGAGTGTAATAGTCATGGTTTTTTACTTTTGATTTATTTAACGTCATGTCTTTAAGTTTATTGTAAAGATTAGTGATAACACATGTAACATTATTCTTACAGTTTAAACAATTTCCTTTGTGCAGTTCCCATGGTTGTTCCACTACACATTTGCTTACAAAACTTGAAATAAATCTTTCTATGGGGTCTCTTACAATCGCCACGAGATAATAAGCCTTTAAAAACTCCTTTATACTCCTACCTTTTAAAAATTCATTTGCTACATTTTTAAGCTTCGTCTTTCTTCGATTTTCCTTATTATAATAATACTTGAACCATTCATTCTCTGTCAAACCTTTCGTACTCTTTGTTGTGTTATGATTTAACAATGTAGAAAGTACAACTCTCATAGATGATGATAAATTTTTATCTATTTGACAAAATGATAATTTATGCTTCTGAACAATTCTGTACTTAGATTCATAATCCAAAAATGGTGGAATACAAAAGTTTTCATTCTTTCTAACAGGAATCATTTTGCATACTTTCTTAACAACTTCCAAAGTATTGTTTTCCTTAATAGGGGTACCATTTATAACGTTAATACCTAAAATTGGTAGAAATATACAATGCAAAATAAGATGCATTGAAACTGATAAAATAAAGAAACACTGGCATTTTATATAGTATTTAAAATAAAAAGTTATATCCTGTCTTCAGACAAGTTTTCTTAAAAAAATATGAAATATTTTAATCTAGATCAAATACTATTATTTTTTTATCATCCTACGAATTACTATATACACTCTATACACTTATTTCTCAAATTTCACCTTCAGAGCAGCTTCCTTGACATCACAATATGCTAATTCGGCTTCAAGTAATGCTGTGTCTTCACCACGAGCTTTAGCTTGCTCTATTTGAGTTCTTATCATCCTTCTTTCCAGATTTGCTGATAATATGTGACCGGGAGTATTCAAAATCATATCTATATCGTTCTCTTCTCTAAAACATCCAATATAGATAATAACTGCAGCAAAACTAAGTAATGCAGAGAGGAATCTTCTGTTCTGGTATGTTCTAGTATCATAATAAGTTGGTTTATAAGTCTCACCCATATATCTATTTTGTGCTCCAAATCTATCAAAACCTTGATATGCCTTCGATTCACTAAATTTTGGTACCTTTGCTACCTCCTGTGAAGCCATCCTTTGACATAACAAAATGCTTCTCCTTGGTAATTTCAATAAATTATTCATCTGTAAATTTTTTTTTGATCTTTGGAATGAAACAAAGTAATTATGGCATCAACCATAAGATAAAAAAATGTCAACGAGTTTATATGATAACAAAAATTATTACAATTAATTCAAAAATCAACAAAAGTATATAAGAAAAATACAATAATCTAACTCATAGATAACAATAAAATATAGTAAAAATTAATTAAGAATTTGTAATCCATCATTCTTATCAAAAACAGCATTTACATTTAATCTAAAATCGGCCATTTTAATGTCCAATGCCTTAAGAATTTTGCATTGCTCCGGATTCAATGTCTCTCCCTTTGTACATACCAAGAAATCTTTAACCAAGCTAATAACTCCCTTCTCAAGTGCTGTTGGTAGTCCCATTTTACGCAATTGAGGTTCCATAGAAAATGCAAATTGTGATAATGGTCCCGCATCAAGACTTACTGTTTCTGTTGCTACATCTCCGGCTCTAGCATAATCTTCCTTGTGGAATGACTTGAAATATTCAAGAACTTGTTTAGGTTCTACACTTGAAAACATAAGAGCACATTGACCTTTTAAGAGCTTAGATACTTTGTACATCCCATCAGCATATTCTGTTTCTTGTGTCCTTCCTAAAGCTATAGCCATAACGTTATTCTTTCCAAAGAAGAAACGTGAATTTGTTTTAAAGTGTTGACGGACATCGATGAATCCTCGCGAACGGAGATTTTCCAAGTTGAATTGATATATATACTGGTACTTGTCCACACATGCTCTAATCTCAGCAATCAAATTATTTCTACCTTCGCGTGTCTTCTTCTTAACTCTGGTCAAAGAAACTAAAAAATGATTATAAAAATGAGCGTCAAAAATAAACATACCTTCTTTATCTCTTTTAGAACGTGGCATCTTGAATTATTGTGTATGAAAATTTGAGATAAAGTGTAATTTCAAAGATTATTATATCTTTCTTCGAAACACCTTACCACTGCAAAGTTAACAGGAACTCCAAATAGAATAAACAATTGGAGAGATGATACTTTGGTTGTTTTTTTTTTGCGCGGCAGTATTGAGATGAATGCATTATTCAAGGTATGTAAAGATAAACAGCTATAAACGAAATTTCTTTTATCACTCCTGGTGGAGTATTTTTTAGTGATTTTTTAATATTTTTTAATCGCTTCTGAATATTCATAAGAATGGAAATGAATAGTAGTGCTTTTAGCAAGACAAAGAACATTATCGAGGGTAAACTAAAGTGTAAGTTGGTTTCATTTATTATTTGTTATTCCATATTTTTAGATTTAAGAAGTTTTGGTAGAAATTTGTGAAACATTGTATGAAGAGGAAAATATAAATGGTATGTTGATCTTGATTGAGGGAAGAAATCTTTTAGAAATGAACGTAAATAGTTGATGAAGAAGTTGAAAATGGATGAGGAACAAGTATGAATTAATGATGATATTTCAAGAAATTAGAAATGTTGAAGAAACAAAGAAGGATAGTGAAGCACTTTCAGTGAAGATAGATATAAAAATTGCCTTTAAAGAAGAGATTGTTGAAGAAGAGGATGTTGATGTAGAAACAAAGATTGATTTGTCTAATGATAAGAAGGATTATGTTAAGTTAAGTGCTTCTGAATTGTTAAGATTACGTCACTTAGAATTGGAGAAGCTTAAGGAACATATATCATGTGCTTCATTGTCAGTTATATCAAATCCCCAACGAAATGTTGACAAATTAATTAATCTATTAAGGCATGCTATAGGAAATAAAGTTTATCATTTAGTTGTTGAAGATTCACAAAAGATAGCAACTGCTTCTTTTGCTGAAATATTTATTGATATTAATCCAGGTTATTATATTTGTGATTACTCTGAAGCTGGAATAGAGTAAAAAATGAAACAAAAGCTTTGTTTAACTTTTGTTGAAAGTTTGCAAACAATATCTTAAACATTTGGAATCTTTCACAAGACTGTTGACATCAAAGAATTTCTTTAATAAGAAATGTCAAAGACAACATTCCGTTATGAGATTGGAATAATAGCAAATGAGTGTTTATGCAGACTTATACGTATAACAAAACAGTTTAATTAGGCAGCATATATAATTTGATTTATTTTTAGGTTTGGAACTTATTATATGGATTATGTCTCCGAAGATTGTTGTAAAGCTTTGAAGAATGGTATAATGAAGGAGGACTATCAATTTGGAACTTCATTGTTTACGACGAGTGAAATTGCTTCTGCCGTAAGGGATAAAAAATTTTAATGTTCCTCCAAGGTTATTAGGAAGTTTATTAAGTTTGAATATTAAAAAAGTTGACAAGGAGACGGAGGATGATGATAAGAAAGAAAAGAAACCATTCGAAGCAAGAAAGAATGTTATACATAAAGATAGAAAATTTAAATCAGCTTCAAAGTATGAGGAACCATTGAAGAAGTTGCTAAAAGATTTAAAAGAAGCTGGAGCTGCCAATGTACTAACTGAAAAGATGAAATTTGGAACGGATACAATGAAACAAGTATCTACAATATATTTTTCAGTTTTTAAATGTTTGAGTAAATCTCCATTGATGGAACCTGTTCTTGAAGGTTTAGCTAAATCCGCTCATTTTATTAACATTAATTTTTTTCTATGATTTAATTGCCTCATTATCTGAGTTAGTTCAAGATCATATACTTTGTGTTTTGGATGTTTTTCATTGTATATATATTGTTTTTGTAATTTTATCTGGGGAAGGGAATTCTATTAATATTGATTCAGTAATTTTCTATAAAGTAATGGATAAAACGTTATCATACATTCCGTTTTATAATGGAGAGTTAAAAGGAAAGTGTGTTGATGTTTCTGTGTGTCGTCTTCACATAATGTTGAATGTAAGAAAAAAATTTGTTTCCAACAGTTAGAGTTGTTGCTTACATTAAAATAATAGTGGCAATATCATTTCTAATGGATTCAAAAAATTTTAGCTATTCTTGCACTTGTCAGGATCCTGTTTATATTTTTTAGAACATTAACAACATTGGTAGAATGTGATGAAGATGACGAAGGGGGAGATGGTTTATTTGTATCAGAAATGGGAGATCCTGATTGTACATAAGCAATAAAGTTCAACATTAATTGGGCATCCATATAAGGAAATTGGTATTTTTGCTCTTCACATTCTTGGTGGTTGGCCTTCAATAGGTACAAACAAATTAGCAATGATTTATGTAAATAAGAATCCAACAGATTTTTTAACTGATGAAGACATCAAAGAATTTCCACCACCATACAAGGAAGGAATAACAAAAGTTGTTAAAAGGAGCAGATGTAAAACTTTCATGGAAGAATGTTCAAACATTTGTAGGAAAATTATTATCATCATAATTTTTTATTTTGTATAATTAGAAAAAAACGAACAAAATATATGTAAGTTACCAAACAGAAAATTTAAGTGTAGCAAAATTAGTGTAAATTTCTTTAGATGTAAGAATATATATGATGTAACACTTATTAACATTAATGTATACATTCACGTGGAACCATACTGAAGATTGGTATATTTTACTAGTTTTGAGATAAATATTGAGGAAATAAATAGACTGGTGGTAGAGAATATTTATGAAAAATTAATATTGACGACTTTGAAATGAATTATATTTAAAAAAAGATAAATTATTTCAAAACATAATTCTTCAAATAGTAGTGCATATGGAAGATTGAACTTTAAATGTTATAAACACTATTATTATTTAAAAAGTCAAACATTTGCTCTCCTCTCAATTGGATGAAATTTTTTGTTTGTTATGCAATATATTAATGGTTAATGATAAGAAGGTCTATTTTTTTAATGAGCACAGTTTTTAAATATTCTTATTTGTTGTTTTTCATAGGGAAAATGTATAACAATTGTCATGTGTACCATATTTGTTACATTGATAATAGTGTCATTTTTCTATGTTTATTTGAAATATATTTCATACGTATAGTGTTTTAAAATATATTCTATGTTGACTATTTCATTATTTTTTAATCAAAGACCTGTAAGGGAGCATATGCCATGAATCAAACACCAAGTTTTATTAAATTTGTAATCAATCCCTACTCATTGTTATATTCATAGTGTTTTATTAATAGTCGTTATTTAACATAAGCTTTTTTTAGCAAGTCATCATTCCTTTAACTAATAATAACTTTTCTAACATGTGCTTTACAAAAGCATCTTCAAAGAATGAATCTAAATTACCAATTAAAAAAAACCTACATGATCCTGTTGCTATTAAGCATTACAATGAACATAATTCCCCATCGAGCTGTGAAACATGTTTTAATATAGAAAAATATACTGCTGAATTGGAAGTTGCAAATTATCGTTCAAATTCAATCAATCACGATCCATTCTTAGGAGATGATACTAATATGGGTACAAACCTTTACGATTTACCAATCGAAGATCTTCTTAATTATGCTGGAAGAATGCCATGGGATAACGATTTGACAAAAAATCCTATAATTGAATTAATTATTAATGAATACATCAAACACCTACGTAAACACACGACTTTTTGTACATTTTGTTTTAATAGAGCACGTAAAGAATGTGAAAAAGAAGGAAAACTTTTTATTCCTTCCACTCAATATGGTCAATGGATTGGACATAAAATAAAGAATGCTAGAGGTATTGTTACTTGTCCTTATCTAAGAACAATGTCTTGTGCCAACTGTGGAGCAACTGGGGATAATGCTCATACAAAAAAACATTGTCCACATCCAGAACTTATCATGAAAAATTAATTGATTACAATCGAAGCTTTATCTTCCATTATATACATTGGTTTAACTTATTGTAATGAATTTTTTTTCTATTTATGTGATACGTTAATATCTACTTTTAATTTTTCTTTACTTATAATTTTTATTATTCAAAAAATATTAATAACTTAAAATCATATGATTCTTAAGAACATAATAAAAAATATCTTTGATTGTTAATTAATTACTTTATCAAATTTCTCTTGTAAAAAATTCTTATGATTTATTAAATGTAATTAAGAATATTTGAAATATTGAAAACAATAGTTTTTTTATTGTGCAAAAATTATATATTTAAGAAGTATATTCTTCGTTAAAGTATCACAAAATGAAAATTTTAATATTTCTTTTATTAATTCTCCAAATTTCTGTATGTCATTATCAAACTATTAAACAACTTGAGAAACAAGATAATACAGGACAAAAATGTTCAACTGGATGTAGAGGACTTTGTTACAATAAAAATATTGGAAGAATTATGGTAAAATTTAATTTTCATTTTTATAATTTTATTTTTAGAAATTAAGTTGTTGTGATGGAGATTATTGTGGGTGCTGCACTTATAGAATACGTATATCTAATAAAACGCCATATGATGGATACTTTAAAGTTAGTAGAAATTATATAAAAGATAATTCTGATAAGAAAACTGAAAATTCATTTGTGAAAACATTATCAAAAGATAGATTTGGGAACTCTGACGAAGAAATATCTATTTTGAATTATTTAAAAGAAACTAGCATGGAAGCCAAATAATGGTGACATTAGAAATGTGGTAAAATGATACATTAGTGATGCTTAAAATATATATCTTTATCATCAAAATATGTATATTTTTTGTAGCATCACTAGTATTAAATAGCACAAATAACATTTAACTATTTTCAAAAATGCTGTGTAATAAAATTATATTATCAATAACAATTATATAACGTTGAATATAATTCTTATTTAATCTTTTTTATTTTTGTTATAAAAGTCCTAAACTTGTTGGTAAAGTATTCTGAAGTTATCAGTTCCATTTTTTCCATTGTATAAAACAACAACTTCATTATTTTCTGATGTTATATATAAGTCTTTATAAGTACCACATAAGCAAAGTCCTGTTGCTCCCTTATCATAACGATACTTTATCTCAAATCCCATAAATTGGGTACATGGGGATGCCTCTTCTGTTTTTACACTTTTTATATAAAGTTTAATTTTTGTTCCTGTACTTGATGAAATAAAATAGTTGCATTTCAATGGTCCATTTGCATAAAATCCTTTTTCAGTCGTTGTTGCTTGAAGAACCGTTTGACCACAAGCATGTGATCCAACAAAATCTTTCTCACAACGTTTTCCTCTATATCCATTTGGACATATACATCTGCCACAATTTTTGGGATTTTGATAACCTCTATTCTTACAAACAATGGGATCTTTACATACTCCATTGCAATAATTTAAATTCAATTGTTTAAGGTTATTGAAGCTCATTCTATGAGCTTGACCAATCATATTATCATATTGGGGAATTATAGCATCAATTGTGGGTTCTTGATTCTTTGAACATATATACCTAGAGAAAAAAAGAAGTGATCCAAAATCAAATGCCGTGTCTTTTAAGTCATAATCCCATATATTATTTTTCTTCAACTTTCCACCACATTTTGAAGACCAATCCTTAATATTTCCAGTATTAAATTTCAAAAATTTATGTCTATCATAGCGATTATATTCAGGTGGTAATCCTAATCCTATGAGAAGGGATTGAAGGAAACAAATTTTATATTTATTACAAGTTTCACCAACATAAACTCTTCTAATTTGACTCATTTTATTTTCTTCAGGTCTAGTAAAATTATCAGGAACGAGTGTAATATACATGCCTCTATCGGGATCAACAAAAATGTTTCTTTCTGTAAAAGTTATACATGTCCTATTTCTTAGGTAATTTAAAGCAAACAACATGTTTTCTCTATTAATGGTTCCATTAACTAAGCCTGTATAATAAATTCTATAGTCAATATCCTTATTATTCCTAGATGCAATTCTCTTAATCATAGCATGCTCATCTTCCTGAAATAAGCCTGACTCCTCCAAGTAACACCTCTAAATTATTATTGGTAAATAACGAATTATTCGAAACTTACAATTCTAATCAACAATGTTGAATAGAAAAAAAATGTAAATAAATAATTAAATAACATTTTTTGACAAATGATATTGTATTAACTAAAATTTTGACATAGATATGTGATGGTGACAGTTTATATTTCCAAGTACAGCTTCATAAAAAATATATTTTTTACGTTGGTTATTATTATGATAAAGCTATACGATTTAATAAATTTTTATTACACTAGAAAAAAAATGTTATAAAATTCATGATGTGTTATCAAACAAAATATAATTTAAACTTTTTAACTTCGTTGTAATTTAAAACTTTTTGTTCCTCTCCAAATATTTTTAATATAATATTTTATCAAAGATTTTTTGTATCCCTTCAAATAGATTAGTTATTATGTATTGAGTAAACTCAAGGCCTCGTTGAAATATTTTAATGATCAATCTTAAATAATGATAAATAAATCTTCTTGTTCTCCTTAGACAAAGCATAAGAAATTGTTAAAGATATGTTCAAAAAGTTTCTGTAATAATTTGAAGAAATTTTGAAAATATACATATCTTCTTAACTTATCTCATGTTTTATAAGATGTCTTTGAAAATTAATCATATTTCATGATTTTTCCTTATCAATTGTTTATTTCAATGAAACAATAAGACCTATACTTTTTATACTGTCTGAAGAAGTTGAATTACCATAATAACATCTTTTATCAGAATTCCTATATCGTTGCTGACATTATTTATAAAAATGTTTTGTTATGACAAAAATAAAATATTTTATTATATAAAATTCATAAAGAATCAAAAATCAATCATTGGAATTTATTTATTAATTATTCTTTGTGATAAAACGTTTATTTTTATTGATATTCGTATAGAGCATGAAATGGGGTGGCACATATTTCTCCCACTAGTTAGAATGGGATTTCATAACATTGTATGGTGTGTAGATTGCATTTTTGTAGCATATATGGAGTGGTATTTAAGCATATTTAATAATTTATTTCTGTGTAAAAAGGGATTCTAAGAGGGTTGTCAAGATTTCAGAACGATTGGAGCAGTATGAAAGGAGTTATGAGGAAAATTATAATTTTTTTGGATTATTAATTCTACACCCAAAATTACCCCCTAAATAAGAAATATTGTTTTGAAAATTTAATTTGTAATATAAGTATGGATATTAACGTGATTTGGAAAGTTTCAGATCTCAATTTTGACTTGTTCTTGAGACAGCTCTTAAATTTTTTCTTGATAAAAAGAGTGATAAATAACTATTATAGTATACTTTTATATTATTTTTTTATGTTAAATTAATAATCGTTATGAATAAAACTAATTAATTCGCTTTAACTTTAAATATTTTTATAAGTAAACAAAGTTTACATAGCTTTGAAGTATTGTATATATTAATGTATTGTTAATGGTATTTTTTGGACATTCAAACTTATACTTGAGTAATTTAATGATAAGATATGACTTCTTTATTAGAGGATTCAGATTCTACGATTTAAAATACCTCTAAATAATACATAAAACATTAAAAAATACAAAAAAAATTTTTTATAAATTTATTTCTTAACCATCCGATTGTCATGAAATTTGTACCATTCGATTTATAATCCTTTTTTACATAGGAATAAACTATTAGAGATATTAAAGAATAATCCTTTTATCTTAAAAAGATACAATATATGGACAACTTTTGGTGTGGTAAAAGTATGTACTACCTGAAACGGCTTTTGTTAATTATAAAAATATGTATACAAGTTTGGAATACTGTTCCTCTGGTAAAAATTCTCGAGACGAAATGACTTTCTTCCACGTTGATATATAATGTGTTAGTAATATATCTACTTCCAAAAAAGCTTTTATTTCAATGAAATTTGTTTAGAAGTTTATAATTAATACTGATTATTAAACACATTCTTTCTATCAAACGTTATCATTTTAAAAGATGATAGATTTATTTACAATTTTTGGTAAAGGAGGTATCGTCCTTTGGTGTTTTCAAGAGGGAGGACAATATTTTACAGAGACCATTAATGATCTAATTCAAAATGTTATTCTCCAGGTACAGTATAATTATATTTTTCAATTAATAATGTAAATTTTGTAGGAAAGAGGTAACTATAGTAATTTTAACACAAACAATATTACTTTAAAGTACAAATTAGATAATGAATTTGAAATTGTCTTCTTGGTACGTTTATTATCAAAATATTATCATTTTTATTGAAGGTTGTCTACCAAAGTTTTATACAATTAACGTATGCAGATAAGTTACTAAGTGAAATTCAGATAAGATTTAGAGATATGTATAAGAATGTACTTGGTGAAAAGAATTTATTATATAACCAAAATACAAAAGAAATTTTTAAAGGTTTTGATAAGGAATTCAAGAAAGTATTTGCCAAAGTACGGGACGAAGCTTCTAGAAAAGCTGAAATTCTTCAGAAACCTAGAACATTTCAAGAGAGTGATAAATCTAAAAAAACTATGGAATCTATTATGATAAATAAAGAAGAGAAAACAGGAAAGAAGATTAAAGATTCAAAGAAAAAGGATAAAGAAAATGGAGTTGTTGTAAATGAAGTTGACATGTCAGTTTCACCATCTTCAGATATGGATGATGAAGTAATGAAGAATCGTGCTGCAATGATGGCAAAGATGAAAGGTAAGGCTAAAATTTCTTCATCACCTCAATCACCAAGTGATAAAAAGAAAGGTAAGAAAGCACGCGTTTGGGGATATGGAGGAGATGTAGATGTTCCAGAAGTTTTAGATTATTCAATGGATGGTGGTAAAAGACCAGAATTAAAGGAAGGAGAATTTGAAAATGAAGAAATGAAAAAATTTGTTGAAGAACAAAGAAATAAAGTTGGAACATATAAAGGTGATCTTCCAGGAATTGATGAGGGATGTTGTGATGATTCGGAATCAGATGATGAAGTTGCAATTGAGACAAAGACACAAAGTGGTTGGCTTAGTTCCCTTTCCAAGTTGGTATCGAATAAGCAATTGACCGAAGATGATATAGGACCAATTTTGAAAGAAATGAAAGAAACACTTATTATAAAGAATGTAGCTAGTGAACCTGCTGAGAAGATTTGTCATTCTGTTGGTAATAAATTGACTGGAAAGGTAATTGGTACCTTTAGTCGTGTTAAAACTATTGTTAAAGAAGCTATGAGAGAAAGTTTAGTACAACTATTAACACCAAAAAGACGTGTTGATATTTTAAGAGATATTATTGAAGCTAAAAGAGAAGGTAGACCATATGTTATTGTATTTTGTGGTGTTAATGGTGTAGGAAAATCTACCAATCTTTCAAAAGTAACATTCTGGCTTAATGAAAATGGTCATAGAGTTTTAATTGCAGCAGGTGATACCTTTAGAGCTGGTGCTGTTGAACAATTAAGAACACATATGAGAAACTTAAATTCTCTTCATCCAGACTCAGTACAATTATATGAACAAGGATATGGAAAGGATCCTGCTGGATTAGCTGCTGGAGCTATATTGGCTGCATCTGAAAGAGGTGTTGATGTAGTTCTTGTAGATACTGCTGGAAGGATGCAGGATAATGAACCTTTAATGAGATCCCTTTCAAAGCTTATCAGAATGAATGAACCTGATCTTGTTCTTTTTGTAGGTGAAGCATTAGTAGGTAATGAAGCTGTTGATCAGTTAGTTAAATTTAATCAAGCATTAGCTGATAATTCTGCTCCTGGAAAAGTTCCTAGATTAATTGATGGAATTGTTTTAACTAAATTTGATACAATTGATGATAAAGTTGGTGCTGCAATTTCAATGACTTACATTACCGGACAACCAATTGTTTTTGTAGGATGTGGACAAACTTATACTGACCTTAAGAGCTTAAATATTAATGCCGTTGTAAATTCTCTTCTTCGTTAAAAAATTAGTCTTTTTTTTTTCATTTCCCTTAGAATTTATCTTCCTTCAACAAATCATAAATATATATATATATGAATTTATTATAATATTTTACTTTAATATATATATATTTATTATGTAAAATGTATTATATGATTTCAGATAAGAATACGGTAGCTTATCATGCCATCTCATGGCACTTAACTATCTATAAATTTATATTTGAAGTATAATAAATAGATAAGGTTCCCTTTCTTTAAATTTTAGAAAACGAAAATTATATGGATGTACAAATAAGCACCTAACAGATGATTAAATTTCAAAAGTGTTACCATACGAAACTTTATTAAGCACTCAATTTACATTTTGAGTAAACTTTATCAAATGATGAGTGTTATATGTTAAATATAAGTATTGCTCTTATCTCCTCTGGCTCCAAAGATATATTATGAGGTTCCCTCTTTATCCAATACCAGAAGGAACTTCATATCCTCATCAATGCCAATGACATGCAAAGTATATGTGGGAGTTTTTATTGATAAAAATAGATTTCATTTCCTACTGTAATGAGTCTTATAAGAATATAAATACATGTATAAAGAACCATCCTTGTCAATCTCAGCTCATTAATGTTAATGATTGCTAATGGAATGATTAAAATAAATTAGTACTACTCTTTTGAAACTTTTCATTATCCCAGTAACATTGTATCAACATATAATAAGAATAATTGAAGAAGAAGATAACTGCTCTCAACGTAACAATCTATCTCCAACAGATACATCAACTTATGACTGTTGACGTTTAAAATAATTAACAAAGAATAGAGTTAAACGGCAATTGATGGTTCTCCTAAATCTGGCTCTTGTAAACATAGAATTAAGATTAGTAAATTGAGTTGTCATGCTTGATAATTAAGTGTAAAAAACAATTAGATAAGATGCTCCCTTATTAGTAGTGTTATATATTGTAAATGTAGTGATTTGAAGTAAAAGATATGAGGAAGTGACCTATTTGATTGATAATTATTAACTCTTGCTCATTACCTCCTTAAATAAAAGTTTGAAATTTGATTTTAATAAAAAGAGTTTAAATTGATGTTTCGTATACTATAATTATATGTATTTATTTATTATATGAATCGTTTTGAATTAAAAAAATATAAAAATTATCACATTTAAATGAATACCATAATCTGATGTACATATGTTTTTATTAACAGAAAGTGAGCTTCAATAATTTTACCCATTTTTCCGGTTGGCTAATTCAGTAAAAGGTTACATCATTAGGAAGGGAGAATAAAGATTATAATAAAAATGAAGCAATAGCTTTTTGGTGAAGAAGGGTGGTTTGTAGATAGAAGATACAGTATCAGATCAATTACCTTCCATTAATTTAACTTTGCGTAACAACTGAGAAAACCATTAGTGGTGTATTTAAAGAAAATTAATTTGTATTGATAGATCTCATCTGATAAACAGGCATCTAATTGGCTTTTTATATGTATTATTATGTCTTGTATTTTAAGAAGATAACATATAAAATGAGAATAGTTAATTTGTTTTTGGAACCCTCGACCTCCGATAAACTTTAACAAGTATTAGTGGTGAAAGAGATGGTTATTACATATATTACATATTTTACCACTAATTGACGATAGAAGAATGTTAAAGATGTTTAACACATTATTATTTAAAATAAGAGAAAATGTCATGTAAAATTTTGATGGTAGAATCTTTTTCAATATAATATATATATAATTATGAATAGACCATCATCATCATCTTTTAAATGATACCGTAACATTAACATACATTTATATTCCCCTCAATTTGATAATGTGTTAAAAGGTATATTAACTCTATTAAATAGTTTATTATTCAAGTCAATTAATGGAATGATATTTATAAAATGGGTAAATGGTACCTGGATCGGCATATATCATAAGATGAAATGGAACTTTTATATAACATATTTCTCCATTCTCTCCTGAAGGCCATAATTTTTCTCTATTATTTCAATCCTTTTGTATCATATAATAAAGTTACAGAATTTATAAACGTCAATGACTCTTCAAACTTTTAATATAAAAATTTCATTTCCATCCAATGAATCCTCTCTCATGTTAATGTTTGAGGTCATCTACAATACTTTTTTTTTATAGCCGGCAACTGATATATTATTGGATTTATACCTTTTAAAGAGGGAAATAAGTTATACAAACTTTATAATTCTCCCACATACTTTAACAATTAGTACGAACAATGCCACAATTAACACCCTCTTTGATTGAAGGATATATGTTGGAGCTCATACCGTCCAATCAAAAGATAATATACAATTAAGGAAAACAATAGAAAATCGTGTAAAATAAAAAGAGACTATATAATATTGTCGCTTCTTTACATCTATTTCATTTATAAAAATGTTTCACTACAATAAAGTGTTAATTTGTTTACCTTCAATCAACGGTATAAGGTCATGATGACGATACCTTTTTTTTTATTAAAGAAACCTGCTGATGAGAATATAAATTTTGGAAAAGAAAAATGTAATGTAAGGTTACTTAACTAAAAAACAGCTTATAAGATTAGGTATGGGTACTTGATATCTGTATGTGTCCTTATATCAATTTACAGTAATTATTCCTTAAGCAAATAGTAGTTGATTGCATCATTTCTATGCTTCTTATCCTTATATAGAGTAGCTAATACATTAATGTTTAATATCAATACGCTTAATATTATGTCATTTATTTAATTTTTCCAATAACATTTTAATTGGCACAGTATCCTTAAGGTAATAAAAGTAGATATTATTTTGTATAAGTAAGCCGGATGTAAAAGGAGAACCTGTATAATCTATATATCCATTTAAAGTTAATCCACCTGCTGAGTTTCCTGAAGCTTAAATTAGGTGCTAACAACAAAACATATATACTATCTTTTTTACTTGATATTACTACTAACCATTTAACTTTTCCGCCACCATATCCTTTATTGGCATACCGCAAAATATTTGTTTGAGTTAGGTGTTGCGGAAAATTTAACAAATTGAAATGCTTAATGGGTTTTTCTTTCATAACCATTAAGTACCCATGTAGCTTTTTGAAGAGTCTCATGCTAATGTATATATATTTATATAAATTTTTGGTTCTTATGAAGGATAATTGGAGAATGAAAACGCTTTCATATCCTATGATTGGGTCTTTCTCAAGAGTTATTTCAAATTTTAGAACTATAAATCTGGCATGTGGTAGTAAATAATGTTAACAGGGTCTCCTTAAATCGCAAATTGCCTAACAGCTTGTCATTAGCATATCAAGTAGTTTCATAAAAGAAGAGTAGTTTATGTATCTCTGCATAATAATAAGTTGATAAGTGTATGAGTATATATATATATATATTCATTCATTTTATTCTATATATAATAAAAATTGGATACGGTAACCTATTGAAGAGGTATTCTTAATATTATATATATATAATATATTTTATAAACTGATCATAGTCTTAAATACTTGTATTTTATTAATATAATTCTTTTACAATTTTTGATTTTTAAATATATATATATATTACCTCAAACATCAATTCTCCACTAATACCTATATGACTTTCTGCTTCGGAAGCACTCTGATAAAAGCCTCGAAAAGCATTGTTAAACATAAGAAGCCCCTTATTGTTGTGCACACTTAATAGCATTTGTGATGATCACCTCTTACTTACAAATAAATATCAATCATACCACTTAAAAAATCTTATACTTCTATCACAAAACATGCTATATTTTTATATCATTTCTAAACTTTTAACAATTCCTCTTATCTTTAATAATAGATATCTTATTTAATCTTTAATTTATAATAATTTAATTTTTGTAAAGAGATTATTTGTAATAGTCATTGTTATAGAGATATTAAATAGCTAAACATTCTTCACCTTTCAAATCCAATTATAAATTGATTTACTGAAACCTGCTGTGATATGGTAGTGTAAATTGTATGGATTTAATAATTAAATCCTCGGTCACATGCAACAGTAGAGTATGTTGTTTGCTAATAACAAAACTCCTCATTATGTCAATCATTATACTGACCCATTAACACCTTCATTAATCTTGTAAACATTTCCATGTCCTCTGGAATATTTTTTATATAAAGAGTATCTCACAGTTAATTAGTAATAATAACAAATAAAAGAAAAATCACCGACTACATTGAACATACACAATAATAACGTTTTGTTGTATATAAATATGTATCAGATGTAAATTGAAGGTAAATGACAGGAGGAAGAAACAACATCTGTTTGCGCTTCTACTAATCATATGCTTCTTACTATTATATACCTTCCGATAGACATATAAAAGTTTACCTTACAGATATGGAAACGTGTAATCAAAACGAGGAAATATATATGTTATATTAGCTGAAGAAGATACCCCTATATATTTATATAAATTATGAACATTAATAATCTTAATAACTTACAAATACTAGAAAAGTTGTTATCTAAGCTTCTAAGAATCTTAACTGTGTCAATTGCAGTGCCAGAAACACACTTGATTGGTGATCTACTTGCATATCGGCTAAGTAAATAATTATTTTGTTAAGTGATGTTCATTTAATATCCCAAAACAATAGAGAATATAAGTTCACTCTTTAACATTATCTTTAATCCTTACCATTCCTCATCTAAACACTTTTTAATAACATTGTCCAAATAAATTAATTGCGCAATCATTAAGTAGCAATGCTCGAAGTCCTTCTACATTTAACTCACTTGACATTGTAGTTTCACATTCTTTATAATAATAACAAATTTTATAATAAAATAAAGTTTGGTATTTTTTTTTTTAATATATTCATATAGTAGTAATAGAAATAATAATAATAAAAAAAAATTATATACATGTATGTTATTATTATTAATTTATAGTTTGATATTCTTTACTATTACTCTATTATTATCATTATAAGCTTACCTTTAATTAGAAGATTGATTCTCAAGATAAATTTTTATATACAATAATATCCCAATCCTTTTAAGATTATTACACTATCTTAATTCTATCAACATATCTTTCTTTTTCTTTAATTATCACGCTTCACCTATAATGTCCTTCAAATTTTTTATCTCCATCTATTTATACTTTTAATATATTATCCCAAATCATTGATATATCATGGATAAAGATATAGAGAATAAATCTTACCCTCCTTCTAACCATCTTAGGAGGTTTATCCTTTTTATCATTAGTATATCCATTAATATATATGACTATAATAATATCTTTTTATCAAAATCTAATGAAAATAGACACGCCTTTAGGAAAGATATTTCTATATAAATGTATTATATATTATATTATGTCTATTATAAATACATATATAAAAGCTTTTTCCTTGTAACATATCAACCAACCCAATAACATTACCACATATTTCTTATAGATACATTATCATCATCATCACCATCTCATATATTTCATACGTCTTGTATCTCTTTTCTCCTCTCTCCCCATCAAAACTTTATAATATATATATGTATCTAACTCCTCCTTCTCCCTTCTCAATTGCGCAGCCTCTATTTCAAAAACCCATTCAAATAGCATCAAATGAACATATATTGCTCATTTTGATATTCCTAAAGCTGTGACTGAGCCCCCTCTATCTCCTCCTGAAATTTAGAAGAATAAAGTTGTATATATCCATTTATGGAAAAGAGGAGTGAATGATATTATGTGTATTTAGATACATGAATACACGAATTAGTCGATTGTTCCTTTTAATAATGAGATGACACCCTTCTCATATAAAGAGGAGGAGTTATAATTGTTTCTATTAAAATTAAAATACACTATATTATCATTTCTACTTTTCATTACTATTAATGGAATATTTTTTTATTCTTTAATTCATATATACTCACAAATACTCTTGCTTCATTAAACATCCTACCATTATTATTATTAATTCTTTTTCTTTAACATTGATCTTATATAAACAACCTTCATTTTTTTTTTAGAAAAATATATATATATATTATAATTTTTTAAAAAATACTAGTATTAAATTTAAAAAATTATTCTAATATATTTTTTTTGTATATCAAAAAAAAAAATTAGTCTAAATATAAAATAAAATGGCCGCTGCAGGAGCGGAGCATCTCCAAAAGCTATGGATGCATTTGGCAATGAATTCATTACCAAATTTTGGGAATCCTTCTGCAACAACCAATCAATCATCTATTCCACCATCCCTAGCAGGGGGTTTACCTAATTTTGGTGGTTTAGCTTCTTTATTTCCTGTTAACATTCAACCGGGATCAACACCTAATTCTATTCAGAATCCTCCTTCATCAGCTTCACTTTCTTTCAATGCAGAACAGGTTAGTTAATAAAATTTAATATTATATTTTTTAAATGATTAAATAATATATAATAAAAATTTTTGTCCCCAAATAATTATATAGTAATAGGAATATAAGGAAATATTAAAAGTTTTTTTTTGATAGAAATTATATAGTTATATTATTTCAAAAAAGTGGATGATATATAATATTAAATGATGAAATATATATTTATTAAAAATAATAAATTTATAAAAAAAAATAAAACACAGCATGAGTTTTTTAAAGAACCTATTATTAGCTAGGTTTGTTTTAAGATTATAGTTGTGAGGGGTAGTAATAGATATATATAAGTAGACTAATTAGTATCAAAATAACACATTTTATAACTACTATTTATCACTTTTTGAGAGTTATCATAAAAATTATTAATAAATGTTAAGATATAAAATATTTTATCATGATGATGAAGTCATGTGTTTTGGAATATACATATTAAAGATGTGATATATATTTGTATTTTATGAATGTATGTTATCTATTGGTAATTAATAATTTTTGTTTTGAAGGTTATATATTATGTATTATTTAAAAAAATTTAAATAAAAATATATATATATAAGGGAAATTTCTTATTAATATAATATTTTTAAAGGTAATAAAAACATGTGAACAATTAGAAGAAGCTGGTGAAGTTGAAAGTTTAGCTAGATATATATGGAGATTACCACCAAATATTGCTAATGAAATTTCTAAAAATGAAGCTGTCTTGAGAGCAAAAGCATTAGTATATTTTCATACAGGTAACTTTCGTGAATTGTATGCTATCTTGGAGAATCATAAATTTACAAGTGGAAATCATGGAAAGTTACAAGCAATGTGGCAAGAAGCACATTATCAGGAAGCTGAAAAATTACGCGGAAGACCACTAGGTCCAGTTGATAAATATCGTGTCAGAAAGAAGTTCCCAATGCCAAGAACAATTTGGGATGGTGAACAGAAGACGCATTGTTTTAAAGAAAGGACGAGATCATTATTAAGAGAATGGTACCTACAGGATCCTTATCCCAATCCATCCAAGAAAAAGGAACTTGCAAATGCTACTGGGTTAACAGCAATGCAAGTAGGTAACTGGTTTAAAAATAGAAGACAAAGAGATCGAGCAGCTGCAGCTAAAAATAAGTAAGTTTTAAATCAACATACAAAAAAGATGTTTCAGTTTGAGGTTAAAAGTTTTAAAATTCATAATATTTTAAAAATTAAGAGATTATTGAAGATTATATACACTTTTTTTTTTGTATAATTTTTGAGAAGATTCACCAACATCTTCAAGGTTATTTTTATTATTATTTATCATTAATACCACCTATTCATAACAGCTTAAGAAAATAATCTTACTTTTATTGATACAATGAATAATAATATCTAAATACAAAAAATGACATAATCTATTATGAAGTTAACTATTTATATGAAACATCTGTAATTTAAATATCCTTCCTCCATCTCTTACAAACTCTCACTTCCTGGTATCATAATGAAATAGATATAATTTGTAATGTATATAAGGGGGAAGATAAACATAGAGATAGAAAAAAAGTATAACTTACAGTAAGATTAATATTACTCTAATACGATAATCTTAATTTTTATGATATTGACAATATTTTTATAATTTATCGTATATTTATTTTAAAAAAATCTAAGTTATATTATTAAAGTATAAATTCTCTCAACAAATACCACATTGGATGATATAGTTTTTAAAATTGTATCAAGATGTATACATATATATATATGTTATTTATATTGAAGAAGCATAAAAGAGTACTTAAAAATTTCCCAAATACCAGGTGATGGGTATGATTAAAATAGTTGATATTTATTGTGTAGTGATACAAGACAATGTAAACTGTAAAGTATCTTAACATATATATGTGTATATTTAGATTATAAGAGTATTGAAGTAGTTGAGAAGATGATATTAGACATTTATATAGTAAGAATCTAACTTTTTATATATTATCATCATCTATTATTTAACTTTTATGTACTCAGAATTGATGTATATTACAATTAAAAATGTGAAAAAGTGATTTGTATAATCATTTATACACTTAATCGAAATCAAATTGAAATTTATATACATAAGATAAAGTAAAGTAAGAGGGTTGTTAAAATTTATTAGATTGATATATAAAAAAATATGAATTCAAATATTTTTTTTTCTTTAAATTGAATTGAGATAGATATAACTTGTACCATAATCAATTTTGTGAGAAAATAATTTTTAAACTTGAATTTATTTTTCATCAATTTCCATTATCATTATTTTAATATAAAAAATGTATGTATATATAATTAATTAATATAGGATTCATTGGATACATTAAAAATGATTAAATTAAATGAAGATAGGGGATATATTTTTTTTTATTTTAAAGATATTGTATCTTTTTATTATTATGTGAAGAATTTAAGAAAACAATTTTAAATTCTTGAATTTGTTAATATATCTATCTATATTTGTTAATTGATAATTGGAGAAAATAGAATGTATATATTTAAAAAGATAAGAAGAAAATATATGAATGCCTAAAATTATTTTGATGCTCCTTATTGTTAATTAGAAATCTTCATTATAATGCGTGTGTATTTGATAATGAGAAAGATACTTATAGTCTATCAATTTTTATTTTAAGGATATGATAAAAAAGGAAACTTGAGAAATAAAACGTCTCATCAATTCATTTATTTTTATCCTTAATAAATATCTTATCTTATTTTGATAAAAGAAAAGGGAACAATAAGTATTCTTTATAATATTTAAAATAGAAATATATGATGTATATCTTTTTCTTATGATATTTAAGCTTTATTTAATGTTTGTGGGGGAAATATAACAATTTTTGAGAGATGATAAAAAAAAAATATGTTGAATTAGTTTATCTATTTTTATTGGGTTATATATTATGTATAAAAATGAAGTTTATGTGTTTAATTTAAAGTTTTTCAAATATTATACAAGACATTCTACTTCCTTTTTTCCAAATAATTATTCCTCTTCTTTTATAATTCAATGTATGCCCTTTGAAGAATTGCTATATTATTTTGTTATCATAGTTTTCTCATTCCTGTTAAATAGAAAAAAAAAAAATCTTAAGATGTTGTGTAGTAAAAGGGGAATGAAAAATATAAGAGGCACAGTATATTATATGGATATCAAATTACTGTGGATATATCTATCATTATATTACTATTTAATTTAATTTTACTCAACAATACTTGTTATTAACATTTTTCTAAGTTAACAAAGAAGATAAGAATAGAGTGATAATAAAAATTGAGTGAGGAGAATGATTTTATAAATATATTAAAGGGATATAAAAAGTTATAAAATTTCCTTATCACTCAACTTATACTTTACATTTTTATTTTTAGGCAACATGGCTATGGAGTTGATGGTTTGGGAGGGAAAAATAAAAGTCCAGGATCAGATAATTCAGATTCAGATATGGATGATGACTTGTTGAATAGAAGTATCACTTCAACACCAACAAATGAGGATGAAAATAATAGAGATCTCATGTTAGGAGGAGATAATAAAGAGGATAGTTCAAGTCCCAATAATCTTCTATCAAAATTAACTCCAACTTCACTTTTATCATCAATGGGTCCAGTCTTCTCCGGTAATCATTTACAACCATCATTTGAGAATATATTTTCAAATTTTGGAGTTCCACCACAACAGCAAAGTAATCCAATGAATGGAGCATTATTTCCACCAAGTATGGAGCATTTTAAAATGTTGATGCAAAATCCATTGTTTCAACAAATTCAACAACAAATGATGTTCCAACAACAACAAGCTCAACAGATTCAACAACAACAATTATTACATTGCCTACAAAAGCAACAAACATCACTTAATACACCAGATAAAACTTCTGACTCTGAATCTACAACATCACCAATTGGTGAAGATTTATCAGTTAGAGGATCATTAAAAAGATCAAAACTTTCAATAGATGAAATATTAAATATTAAAAGAGATAAACTTGAAGAAGATTCAGAAAAAGTTGAAGAAAATGAACCACATAATAATAATGAAAGTACTTCAGAATCAAATACAAGTAACGACTATCTAGATCCAACATCACCAGAGGTAAAAGAAGAAGAAAATTTAGACAATGATAAAGAATTGAAGGAAGATGGAACAGTTAATGATGAGACCAAAGTAAAGAAAGAAGAAAATGTGGATAAAGAAGAAGAGGGAGAGATAAAAAAAGATGATAATGAAAACGAATAAAATTTTATAAAAATATAAATTTTCCTGTTATTAACATTCCTGAGTCTCTTTCAAAGAAAGAATATTTCTCGTACCAAAAAGTCCCAGTCTCATAATAAATGTCTAAACTGTTACAAGTAAAAGTATATAAGAATTAACTCCTGTGATAAATTAGAATCTTAAAAATATAAATTTTACAAAGATTCAGGTATCCAAGTAGCAGTATTCTTCAAAAGCATATTTACACATATTACCAACTTATTTCTCTCTCTTAATATAAAAAAATTTTTTATAACAGAAGAAAAAAAAATAATATTGTACATTCAATTATTTTTTATATATGATATACAATCACCATACTACTTATAATTATAGATTTTATTTTATATATTGCCATCTTAATGTTCTCATAAATTCATTCATTCAACCTTTTTTTTTTCATTATTAAATTAACATTTTTTTCTATATTTTATAAAAAATATAAATTGATAGAATTTTAATGTTAATTTATAATTTTTACCAATTAATTAAATATTAAATTAAGAACAGGTTTTGTATATTAATTTTTAAATTGCCCTTAGTTATAAGATTGTTAAAGTGAAATTTGAAGATTTCTTCTATTTTTAATAATAAAAAGAGAATGTATATGAATATATATATATATATCTATTCACCATATGTTTAATATATCAAAATTAGCTTACATTATCATCAATAAATTTAGTTGAAGTGTTAAATTGCCTTTTTTTATTATTTAAAAAGTTTAGGTAAAGTTTCATTCTCTTTGTCTTTGTTTTGAGAAACAATATACATTAAATTATTAAATTTGTATTTTATCAATTTAATGGATGTTAATATTAATATCTTTGATGTTACAATGGAAAGCGGTACTTTTTACTCATGTGTTCAAATATATTATATGTATGGATGAAGAGGAAAGAATCCAATTACTAAGAATGATATAAAGTTGTGAAAAGTGAAGTGAAAGATAGAGAGAGTTGTTGTTTATTACGATAATTTGATTGTCCTCAACCACCTGTTATTGGTATATGAATAAATATATATGTATTTATTTTTTGTCATGTTGTTTGTCTCTCTTTATCATGAATCTCTTAGTAACAAGTAGGGAAATGTTGTAAATAAATATGTATTTTCAGAAGGGATAAACTTTTAAATAATATTTTTATTTAATATTATTGATAATACCTAGGTATAAAAATAAATATAATTGAAGGTTTATCTTTCAATAATGATAATATTTAATTAATTTGTTAAAATGTACGTCATCAAATACAGTGATAAGTATATAATTATAAATATAACAAAAAAAAAGTGTATATTGAAGTATTTCTTTTGGTATAACGTGAACAAAAGAAAGAATATTAGTTTCTATAATAAAAATTTTATTAAAAATTAAAAAGAAAACTAGGAGCATGAGAAAATATTAATTATTAAATATATATGTTTTCTGATACTGTAATGAATAAAATTATTAATATTTCAGAGTGGAATTGAATATAACAAATAATTATAAAGAAAGAAAAAGATAATCTTTGCTACAATTTGTATTTTCTTTTATATAATTTTTAATTAAATTTCAATGTCTCTATTATTTAACTGGATTAAGGTGAAAGAATATATTTCTTACAAAATTGCTATCTTTTGTTGTAATAATAATTTATATTTTTAGAGAATTGTTTATCAACTTCTTTTCAAATAAATACCTTTAATCATTTTTTTTTTGAACATGATTCTTTGAAAATTATTTATGTTCTTTTATAAAATATATATTTAATGATGTGTTATTTATGTATTAAAGAGAAGCCTTTAAAATATATTTTTAAAAAGAGTAAAAAATATGTTATGAAAATGCCTTGATGATGTGAAAAATTAAATTATCAAAATGCAAAATGATAGGATTATGATGTAAAAGTTTAAGAGGACAATAAAGATTATTTGTTTATATATATTATACATTGATAAAGTTAGATACACATTGTGCATGTGTAATATAATGTGGTCGATTAAGAGATTAAGATTGTTAACAAAAAAGATAAAGAACTTTCCATGAACTTGCTTTACATCCTTTAATCCATTACACACAATATATATGTATTTAAAAAAGAGGATAATCTTAATCTTGATAATATAATATATCATACAACCAGACTTGATGAGAAGATATTGAAGAAGTAGGAGAGAATTTAATTTGGTAATGATAGATAGAATTTATATAATAGAAAAATTAATATGAATTGTATTTGTTAGGTGAGTATATACAACATGAAGTGATTTGTTAAATGGAAGCAATTGACTTTTGATAATTGTTGTTAACAGTGAGAGCCATTAAACATTAACAATAGAAAGGCATTTTGATTATAATTTATCCATATTTTGTATGTTTGAATGGATACATATTAATATATATTAAAATGCAATACACCTGTAATGGAGTGTAATTACCTTCCATTAACAATATATCACACTCTATTAGTGGATTCATGTTGCGCAGATAAAGTAGTAATAGAAGAAAATTACATTATCAAATTCTTTTGTTGGAAAAGATATATATTAAATGTTATTTATGTATGATTCTTGGACAATTTGTATATATCTATCTCTTTTATTATTAAATGATATACCGTATACCGATTAATACTATTTTTCATGTAATTTAATGAATAAATTTACATTCTTTTTCAACACCAATATGATTAAATGAAGGAAGGGATTCAATTTCTTGTCAAATTTAATTGAAAAAAAAAGATAAGAAGAGATTATAATACATGTTGTAAGAAAAATGTACTCTATTTTACGTTAAATAAAAAGTTATAAATATGTGGGTTGAAGATAATAAGGCTACAGGATATTAATTTTTTATGTAAATATAAAATGAATCTTTTCCTTCAATTAGAATAAATTTAACGATCTTATTTTTAAAATATTTTATTTTAAATAAAATAAATCAGAAAGGATATGTACTTTTTTTTTTACCAACTTTAAATAATTTTTTTTTATCAAATTTTATAAATATTTAAAAAAATATTCATCATATTAACAGGAATAAATATTTTATTTTATAAAAAAAAAATTATGCATGATATCATTTTTCTAATCACTAATTCGAAGAACCGTCTTATCCATTAAATATTGATAAATATATAAATAATTTGCCTGATATGTTTTTAAAAATGCTTTTTAAATATTATTTTCAAGACTGTTTTAATATTTTTTCCTGTTTTTTGTTGAATAATTTATGAATGTTTTTTATTTATAAAAAAAATTACACCTTGTGAAAAGATTGATTTTTTAAAAAAAAAATGATGACATATTATAAGAAGGTTAATCCGATGAATGTTGTTGAGAAGTTACACATCAATCCTCTTAAGTTAAGGATAAAAGGAAAAGCTTTAACAGTTGGTGAACGGTCCTTATTGTCAAAACATCCTTATAATGTCAGTATAAGAGGTTTAAAATGATGGAAAAGAATAAAGCCAAGTTGGATCATAGTTATTCTCTCTCTAATTAGTAACAGTGACTTCCTAATAAAGTATCTTTAAATTAGTAGTCGCTAATGGTTTACAATATTTTTTTACTTTGAAGATGACCGAAACTTACTCCTTAAGAAGCTTAGGTGTTAATAAGATATTTGTCTTAAACACAAAAGACATATGTTAATGTAATTATTATTAAATTATTATTTTGTTTTATAAGGGGTTTTGATAATATTTGACAATATTAAGAAATATTTAAAAATATTTGGTAATACATAGGAATATTTGATAATATATTTATATGAAATTCATTTTTAATTTAAATATGCTATGTTTATACTTTGTTCTTATTTTGTCTCAAATTAATGATAAAATTTATTTAAAAACACCCACAAGGAGGACTGAGATTTATAAATTCGTAATTAAATTGAAGAATAAATTAATTATGTTGAGAAGTAATGTTAGAAAGGAATCTTTTTATGCTGTAGGAGGTGTTAATATATTATATTTAAAAGAAAATTTTTACCTTAAAAGGAGGTGATAATAAATAAATTTTTGCCATTTAAATATATATGATGATACATAATATCCTCTATGAGTATTCATTCATGCCAATGGTTTATACATAATATAAATAATATATTTTATTTTTTAGGTTTTAAAAATAGAAACCTATTATATAAATATACATATATATCGTTATATTTTTTTATGAAAAAATTTAAGTATTGAAAGATGGCAATAAGAAGGAGAATAGTTCAAGAAACTTTTTATTCTTATCTTTTTTTTTATCTAATATTATATTTATCAATAGAAGAAGGGTATATGTATAATATGGAGGTCTCAAAATCGGTTTTAAATGATAACATTGAGATTGATAATATATTAAAGAATTATGCTAATGAAAATATTGAAAAAAAAAATGAAGTTTTCAATCCGTTTAATGAATACCTTTCTCGTGGGATGCTTGAATGTACCGGAAATTATTTATCTTTCATTGGAAAGATGCATGTAATCATGAAGGTAAAGTTAAATAAATAATATTGATAATAAATATTTATCTTTCTAGGAAGTTTATGAAAAGTTCCATAATTGTCAGCGAGATATTTTAAGAGAGAAAGAAGATAAGAAAATAAATATGCTTGATGAAATATTGATCAAGTACAAACTTGATCCAGCTTCAATTGACAGAGAAATAAAAAGAAGAAAGTTTAACAAGGCAGAAAAAGAAAATAATTAAATGAAATTTTTAAAAGTATATATTTTTTTATAAAAAAAAAATATTAGTTGCTATGTTTGTTACCCCAATAATATTATTATATATTATACCTCTTCAATGAATTTTTTAAACGATCAAAGATTCTCTAAATAATGGCTATAGAGCATATGATATGTAGTGATATTTTTTGAAATATACAAATTTTTTCTTATCTTTTAAAAATATATCTATTGTTTATGGTTTCTATAAAATAAATAAAAGCTTTCACAATATTATTATTTAAAAGTTCCTCGTTTTTAATTTTTTAAGTGATATGTAATTCAATATAATAATAGGTTTTTAATGTGAAAAATGAGTTTATTTAGAAAGGTAAAAGATTTACGAAGAAGAGGTAGTAGAAATAGACCTTTATGTGATAAGAATATATTTAAACAGTATAAAGTAAAATGTATTAATCACTAGAAGAACATATTAACAATGGTATTTGATTAAAAATATGTGTGAAAAGAGATATTGTTTAGATACTGGAAGTAACCATTATTATAATATTTTACAATTTTTTAAACACTATTATATTCATGTTTTACTATTTGACTTGAGGAAAAGTATGTTAACAAGTAATGCAAACAATTAAATTAATAAAAGAATAAAGTTACAGGAAGTGGCTTCATTCGGAGAGATTCAAAGTTTAGTATCAATATAATTTTTAAAATATGAATATAAAACTTTTTATTATTTTATTAATTTGTATAGCTACATCCTATGTCCTTGGAATTCCAAGAAGGAAAAAAAATGCTAATGGAACAACATTATTACCTTATATAGATGAAACTTTATTTAATAGTACAGAAATATATTATCCAACATTAATATCTAATGAAATATATAATACTACAACTTCAAAATATGATATATCTTCAATAAATGAAACAACATTAAGTGATTTGACAACACAATTCCCTTCTTCAACAACTCCTGTGATATCAAATATGACAACACAATTTATTTTATCAACGACTCCTGTAATAATAAATATAACAACGGAAATACCTCCAACAACGATGGTTGAAGAATCAAATGTATATAATGAAACATCATTTCTTTATTCACCAACAATGAATTTAACAAAAGAGGAGAAAAAATTCCTTCAAAATCCCTTCACAAGTATAAATACTTCAGATGGATACTTTAACATGACGGAAGATTCAATAAAAGACGTATCATGTTACTATGAGGTAATTAATTTGAAATATTTAATTAATTAATTAATTAATACATTTTTAGGGTACATCAATAATTGAAAATGGAGTGAAGCGTAAAATGACGGATCACGAGATGAATTTGATGGCTGAATTTATTACAGCATCAGTAAAGTTTAATTCAGAATGGAAGTTTGAAGAAGGCAATGGTTGGGTGAAGGTTGATGAAACTGTTACAAGTAATAAAGAAGATTGGCCAGATGTTCCATGTTTTTGTACATATTGCAATACAAATTAAAAAGTACACATGCACACACATACATTTTTTTTTGTTTTATATTTGATTAAAAATATTATTATAAATATAGCTCTTTTCACTAAACTTTTCTGTTACCTAGGTTCTAAAGTGCATGTATATAAAAATTGAATAGTTGGTAGATTGTTTTTATGCAATAAATGGTGAAAATTTATACATTAGTATGTGTATGATGATAACGTTGAAAGGATAATTTTATATATTAACGACTTTTTGCATTAATTGATCAATGAACTTCTTATGTCGTTTGGATAAGAGTGTGGAATAAAATTTCTTTATTAAAAATATTTTCACTTTTATTTGAAGGTATATTTGTTATAATATAGTATGTCTGTGTGTATAGAAAATTTTTCTTGAAGTTCAAATTAACAAAATACGTAGATTAAATGAAAATGTATTTACCCTATAGAAATGTATACTCATTAAAATATTGGCATTTCTCATTAAATTATTAAAAAGGTTGTTTTTTTTGTTCTATAAACTAATAATAGAATGTTATGAACAATTAATTAATTTTAAATATAATTGTTATGTAATTTGTATTAAAGCATAACTAACACATATTTTTTAATTAAATGTCAATCCTTTTTAAAAAGAATTTTATTTAATAGTGTTAGGTAAGCATGTGCTCATATATATTTTTTAAATTATAATTTCAGGACAAAAATACTAAATTGATTTATATATATATATATATATTTTTTTTTCTATTTAATTCGTATGTCTTTCACGACATATTTGGTAATAAGCTGATTTAAGCATTGTAAACATCATATCAATTCTCCCTGAGCCTTGAATTTGTGGGCAAAAATCAGCAATAAATCGAATTTCTGCTCCTAAGTGTGGTAATCTTGCTCTAACCATGACATACATTAATGCTGGCAAAAAATCATCACTGGAACAGATGTGTGTTGGGGATCCAGTAAAACATGCGGCACACTAAAATAAATATAATTTTATTTAGGGAAAAAAAGAAATCTTATTATCTTTAGGTTTTGTTAAAAAGTATATAATATTTATTTATATTACATAAGAACAACCCCTTTGCACTTTTAGTATGAGTGATATTAAAGAATCTTAGAAATAAGATGAAGAGTTTTCATAATTATTTCCATAAACAGTGGAACCTCTCTCTCATAGTGTAATGTCATTTATAATTGGGTGAAAAAAATATAAAACTTTCTATAAATATCTCTTATAGCCTTAATTAATTTAAAGAATCAAGGAATAGAGAAGTCAGTGACAGCATTTTTAAACAAAAGTACATTTGCTCCAATTAAGAGATTCGCCATTTAGTTGTATGTTAAAAATTATTTTAAC
The DNA here is from genome assembly GCA_000941615.1 of Parastrongyloides trichosuri. Lineage (NCBI taxonomy): Eukaryota > Metazoa > Nematoda > Chromadorea > Rhabditida > Strongyloididae > Parastrongyloides > Parastrongyloides trichosuri. The sequence goes on from LM523194.1 coordinate 104,151, forward strand.
TATCCTTTCGTCATAACGCCGAGAGAGCAAATGAACTTTGTTAAAAATTAGTTGATTGATAGTTATTGAAGATAAGATAGTTAAAAATGTTTCACCCATTACCCTCAAAAATTAGTTAAAAATATGTTTTTGTGATAGGGTTATATACACTCCTGAGGAGTACATGTTTTTATCTCTCCCACTCAAAACATATGTTCTAAAGAATTGGATTTTATTTATGATAAAATGAACTTTTCTTTTTTAGTTTAGTAGGATTATCAAAGTACAATACATATTTAAATATATATATTACATTATATATAATTCATGAAGAATTATGTAAATTTTAAGATGAAATAAACATTTTAAATGTGATACCATTTAGTTGTAGTTTTAATAAGACTATATCACAAATATTAATTGTTAATATATAATGTTTTTTTTTTAAAAAAATCATTAAAGAAATACTTTATTATCACCTAATCCAGATTAATTATATTCTTTTTTACCCTATTTTATGATGCATTAGTAAGGACACATAAAAAAATTTATTTCAAAAACTTTTCCATTTTTAATAGCTCTTTCTCAATCTATGTATTTTTTGGTTTGTTTAATTTTTTAATTCACAAACAAAAGCAGAACATTTCAGGGCATATTTTTTTATTATATTATGAAAAGAATGATGTCTGAATTTATAAGTGCATCTTTGCTCTTTCATAATATTAACGAAAAGAGGTAAAATATATGTAAAAAAAAAAATTTGTTATATAACTTATACAATAAAAAAAACGCACTAATAATGTGCTTGGTGATTCAGTATCATTAAAAACAATTTTTTTACCTACATATTTTATTTTATTCTTCTTCCCTATCTGGTATTTTTATAAGTGAACAAACAAAATACCATCTTATGATATTAGTGACAATGTATAGATGATAGTACCTGAATTTTTATAGTATATACGTTCTTTTTTATCTCCGATAAATTTATAATTTTTTTTCAAAAAAATATAATATTAAATATCCTTATAAATTGATAAAAAAAAAGAAAAATTTTGTTCATGACAATATAAATTTAATTTTTCTAGAATATTTTTTAGTTCAGATCAGGAACATATTACGACTATTTTGTTTTCAATGTTACACTTTCTCTTTTTCCATCTAAATGTAAATATTATTTTTACAATCTTTCTTTTTTCAACACTTATTATTTATCTCCACTTAATAATGTTACATTGCAACTAAAATTAAACATCTACATAAACATATTTGTGTATTTTTTGAAATGAATAGTGGTATATTAGATAGAGATGGCGATGATCTATTTTCTCCTTATCTTAATTTTTGACAAATATATCATCTCTTTTACTGGTAGCGAGAGTTTATAAAATAAGTCAATCAAGGGCCTATTTAAAATAAACTTTATAATTTATGACGTATTTAGATTAAAAAAATACTTTTAATCTTTCAAAGATATTTCAAGTTAATGCCAAAGTGCAACATTGTATCCCCTATTGCCACATAATTCAGTCAAATATTTCCAACCTAACTTTACATAAATTATCTTTAGATAGTAATGTGAGTTGTGAAAAGACCAAAGAAATATTGTTTATCATTTTATCAAGCCCATATAACAAAGTGCATTGGTACGTTGCACTTTTTATCATATTTATTTGAGTTAAAATAATTACTAGATCATTTTATTAGAAAGGCGACGAATAACATTCATTTCTACTCACTTCATATGATAAGCATTTTCCTTTATTCATAACATTTTTATGAATTAAAACGTGTTTTATATCATTTATATTTTTTTTAATATTTTATTGATAAAATTAATACATAACTACTTAAATATATATTACATACCACCTTTTAAAATTTTAATTATACCTTATCAGAAGAAAAGAGATAATAAAAATAAAATATCTTTAAACTTTTAATTTAATTTTTAAATTCTTCATTTTAATATTCTTCATATCAACATTCAAATAACCTACATTCACTTTAAATTAAAAAAATAATATGAAGTCTTGAAACTTCGTTCTAGAATATACATATAATATATATATTGACTACGCACTTTTCGAGACAGAAAAAATGCACTTTTACGATTAGATTTAGGACAACCTAAAAAGCCACACCTTTTTAATATTTCATATATATATATAAGAATAAAATATATTTAAAAGATATACATATTTTTAAGTTGTTAAACAAATGAGTGATAAACAAAAAAAAAATATTTATATTATTTTTCATAAAAATTTCTATATGATAGTTTCTAATAATAATAATCTCACCCATATTTTGTAATATTTTATTTTCCAAAATCATTTTGAAATAATTCCTCATTTTCCGCTTGATGGGAGCAATAAAAATTTCTATCATCCCTTTCACTCATATATATATATATTAATATTTGTAAGAAAAAAAAAAAGTATTTCTGAATAATTCTTTTTAGCAATACTAAAAAATTTTCCTGTCTTCCTATAATAATATATTATATATACCCCCTTTCTTTTTATAGAAGTTAACTTTTTTTTTCAAAATATTACAAAATATATAAATGTATATATATACATTTATAAAATAATGATAAAGTATTTAGTTGTGGTGGACAGGAATAGAAAAAAATGTGGTGATAACAACAAGTCAAAAAAAAAACCCCGTAAATTTTTTATACTAAAATATATGATCTATATCTTATGTAATTTTTGTACTGTTTTTTAGTTTGAAAAAACGACCTTACAGATTTTTTTATAGTATTTTTTATCCCGCATAAGATGTGTGTAATAATACAATCATTGTCATCGCTTGTTATCAATGAGAATATTTACACTACAAAAACAACTAAATATTAATCTTTTATTATTGTTGAGTTTAGGGATAACAAAACAAATCAAGCTACTTAAATAACTAGGGGTAATATGAAATTCCAACTTTTAACAAAAGGCCATGTTCCTACTTCGTACTCCATACTATCATAAAACCCCAAATATTAGTATTTATAAAAGATTTTTTTTTGTTATTGAAATATGATTAAAAGTTTTTGATATATAGATGACCGAGAAAGGGATAGTAGATTTTTTTTATCATTTTTGCTAAACATTTTTTTTGTAGTTATTTTTATTTGATTTAAAAGAAAAAAAGACTACTTTTGATAAAAATGATCTTTTATAAAAGCTATAAACATTAATTACTTTTATAAAAAATGTTTTAAGAAATAATTATATATATATATAGAGATAATATATTTGTAAAAATAATGAAAAAGTATAATGGCATGTATATAAAATGGCAAAGGATATATACTTTTGCTAAACATTTTTGCAACTTTAAATTAAGCCGTAAAAATAGTCTTATCTCTCTTTATCATATTTATTTAGTTAACCATGAAGATAAAAAAGAGAAAGAAAAAAGTTTCCCTTCAACTATTTTTCATTTACCAACCATCTTAATGTTCTTTTTTATATTTAAAAATATAACAACTTATTTTTATTCTAAGAACATACACACAACACCATCTGATAAGACAATTTAAGAGTTAGCTATTATTTTTTAGTCAAAAAAGTATAACATAATAACACATATTTTTCTATTTCCACATGAAAAGAGAGATTGAAGATGTATAGGAGAGATATTATTTTTATTATTAAAAATAGAATATATGTATATTAATCTTCCTCATGTTATCCTTTTCTATTAAAAAATAATGAAAAGATGATAGTGATAAAATTATCTTCCTACTGACCATATCACATTTTGCACTTCTAACATACTATTATATTCTTTATCAAAATCCCTATCCTCTTAATCAACCTATTTATACATTTATTTTTTATACGAATAAATTTCTTATCACTGTACTAAAAATTCAAAATGTATTTTGTGTGAGAAGTAAATAAAAAATTTAATCTTTTTCCTCCTGTACCAATAATTGTCTTTTTATAGCCTGTTATCATAGTTGAATATTTTTTTTTTATTCTTTACCGTTCTATATGTCAAAATTTATATAAATCTATTTCTTTGAAAAATTCAACTGTCTTTTCAAACAGGAGGAACGATACGTTTTATTTGATTTGAAAATATTATATACTAAAACCCCTATGTCTCATTAAATTTTTTATTTCAATTGAACGATAAATATATTTAATAATGGGATAAGTTTGTGTCGTCAAGATATATATATTTGACGGTGCATCTGTGTTGTATATGTATCGACAAATAACACCTCTCCTGTTATAATGCTCTTTATAAATAAAATAATTTTTCTAATTTTGAACTTTTCGTATCTCATTTAAATATCACATATTATTAACTTCATTATTCTATAAAATTGTATGAGTTCCCTCCAAAAAAGTTATAAATAAAAAGATTTAAACATATAACTGGAGAAGGACAAAGCATGGTAACAAAAGATTAGGATGGCACGAATAAATGGTTTGTATTATTTTACCATTTATTAAACAATAAAAAAACCTCCACTCCATTTCTAAAATGATCTCATTAAGACGAGAGTGGTTTTGTCTAAAGGAAACCGATTTGTATGAACACCTAGAAATGATTTTATGAGATTAATTTTAATAGGTAATCATTTAATCATATAACTTTTTTTTTCATAAACTACATTTTTCAAAATCAAAGACTATCTTCCTAAATCAGCCTTTGGCAATAACTAGTTCAAGATATTTCTGTTAAAAAGTATATATTTATTTCACAAAAATTAACTAAAATTATACTTTACATTATCAATCATCCATGAAAAGGAGTTTTTACATCACTTAGAACATATGGAATTTGTAAATATATATATGTGTGTAGATATCCGTCTCTAATAACAATATTTACAATAATAAGAAAATATGTAATCATTTTAAATTTATTTATACTTTTTTTATCTCTCTCAATACGTAATCATCATTATTATTAACATATCGTGAGATTTTTTAACAAAACTTCTTTTTTATATACACATACTTCTTCTTAAAGCCCATAATATCATTTTCAAATTATCGCACTAATTTAATATATTTTAATTGCATGTTCCATAATAAAAGTTAATTAATGCGCGATATGATAAAAAAAAATGTATATATATTGTTATTTTTATTCACAACAGGGATATATATATATTTTTCTTTCCCTTCCAATTTTTTTTTTATCATTCCTCTTCATTTTTGTGAAGGAATAACACATAATATATCTATATATTATTATTATTTTTTTTCACTACTGATAAAACAAACATCTAATATCATAAGAATGTTATTGATAAAAGAATGAACTTATCTATAAAGTTCTTCAAAATAATTATGTAAACTTTCTAATGTTTATTTTTGTTTATTCCCCTCAACAATTTTTATATACCATCATCCTTTATATAATATATTTATGCTTCTCAAAAAAAGAATAATCTCATACTTATAATGATTTGAAAAAATAAACTATGATAACATTAAGTAGGTGATAAAAAAATTATTTAAAGCGAAACAAATTTTATTAACTTTTGTCTAGGCAAAAAAAATAGGGGCAGTCCACATTACAAATACAATATTTTTACTAACCATATTTTAAAAAATATTATACAATGTTGATTTAAAGGAAATAAATCTGATAACAAACCTATAATAACTATTTATAAAAAATAGGAATGAACATACTTTTTGTCATCGCTTTTTCGTTACCTTTTTTTTATTGAATTTAAATGCACTTTATAATTCTTATTAATGCTATACATATATATATATCTAATATATCATTTATTTAAAAAAAATAAGATACTGATTAATGTAAAAACAATTAAACATTTAAATTGTTGAAAACAAAAATGTTTTAAGAAATATATATGTTTTTTTCTCAACTTTTTTTTTTTATCTATTTACATTTTTAATTTATTTTTTTGACGTCGCTGTCGTATATTGATATATAATAATAGTGATGTAATTTCTTTCAATGTACTTTTTTTAAAAAAAGTATATCATAATTAAAATAAAATTAATCAAATATTTAACGCTTTTGCACTATTTTTCGCAGTTGCCCCCACTATATATTTAATGTCATCAAATATCACTTAAAAGGGCATTACCAAATTTTCAATATTTTTTAACTTGGCCTTTTATATGTGGGTTGGAAAGTTCAAAGTTATATCAAAGATCTGTCAATAAGAATAGAGAGAGTATATAAAAATAAAATATTTTTATAATGACAGATATATTTTATTTTCTTTTAAACAATCATTTATGATAACATTTTTTGTTTAGAAAATATATTTATCATTGTAAAAATAATAAGCGTGTAACATTTATTGCACTTAGATATCTTTAACGTAGCACTCTCCAAGGACGTTTGAGGTAATGTTTCTCTTAAGGGGATATTACTCATTGAAGGTATTTTTTATTCGTACCTTTTATCAATTCGCGTCGACAAAGTTAAACTTTAAGTTATTTCGTTGCTCTGTCTTTTTCTAAAAAGTTGCACTAATGTTGCTCTTCATCAAAGCTAATGAATTATATATATAAATGCTAGGCAATGTTTGGTATATTACACTTGTTAAATTTCAACATTCAAGGGATCATTTCATTGGAATGGGTCTTCATTATTATTTTATACTTTCTCTCTCAATAATTGAAATGATGTTATATAGTGATATATATTAGTTTTATATTATAAATCTCAAGCATCCAAACATCATAAGCCTATCTTAATTGATGTACTTGATAATTTTTGTTAAATTTCTCTTTTGCACTTTTTATTTTTTAATGTAAATTTAATCTTATTCTATGTAAATGAATTGCTCACAAATATTATATATATATATATATATATGATACATAGCCAAACATCAGTTACCTTCTTTCTTGATATTATATATATATATAGGAAGCAGACTTTTTATTATTATAAATTATTATTATTATAAAAATGTACTGCTACTAATGCAATAAGATGCGAAAAAGGGAGACATATATGAAGTGTCGTATATTTTTTTCTTCCTTTTATATGCACATTATATATATTTAACTTTATTAATTCTTATAGTATTTCTTCTATCCAAGTCAAAGTCACTCCCTCATTAACAAAGTGTTTTTTTTTTTATTTGGTTATTATATAAGTATTAAAATACCAAACTCATGCACTTTTAATGCAGATTATTCTCCATACGCTGCACTTTATTTTTAGTTTTTTTTATCTCTACTTGAAACACATTTAATCGCTCATAGCTATATTTAACAATGTTTCTTTATTCCAACATATTATAATTTTTAGGTAAATGTTTATGTCGTAGAAGTAAAAATGCTCTTCTTAAATTACCATCTTAATGTGTCATTAATTTCCAAATAAATTTTCTATAACTTTTAGATATCTATATATTAATTAATAATTCTTTTATATATATAAAAGGACAAAATTTCCATAACCAATACAAATTTATTCCTTTTATTTTATCTATTCTTACAATTAAATGTTTTCACTCTAACAATAATACCCCTATTTTTTATCTGACATCATGTTATAGATAATATTCCTACAAAGAATGAAATATATTTATATATTATAAATATTATAATATAAATTTCTCTGAATTTCAAGACATGGGGGAGCAAGAAATTTTTTTTACTTCTACATATATACTCTCCGAAACTATAAAATATTCTAACTCTTATCTAATTTTTAATGTTTGAAGTTATAACGATCTCCCCTTCATTTATTTTTAGTCTCTTTTTAAATTTTTACATATTTTATTTTTCTCCCATATTATTATATATATATATTTTTTTTTATTTAATGTACATTAATCTATTTATTTGACACCTATCTATCCGTTTAGGTGGTAACTTCACCATATAAAATGATAATATTTATTCAAAACCCCCCATTTTACTTTTATGTAATAAAAATATTGCTTCTATTGATAATAGTAGGGCATTTTATAATTTTACTTAATGTGATTATCCTAATTTTTCATTTTTGTCTTCTTACACATCCTATATATATATATATTCCTCCTTACGAAAGATCATCTCTAAACGTTTCCTACATTATATATATATATATCTCTATCATTATTGAAAATCAAAAATATTACCATTCTCGGAGGTCATCTAATTATATTTTTTTTATCAATATTTTAAAAATATTATAATAATTTGAATGATCTTCAAGTGATCATTAATATGTTATAGAAGTTAAGAAAGAACGTTTTTAAAGTTTTAGTATTAGTATTATTCAAGATTGTATACATGTACTACAAGAACATATATATATATATTTTAACATACATTATGGGTGTAAAAATACTAGAAGTTAGGTGGCGCAAAATATGCAAAAATAAAAAAAATATTTTTTACAACAACATATACGGGGTATTTATATGAATAGGGAAGTGAGCACATGCGTATGTTATTATAAAATATATATCTATTCAACTCTAAGACTACACAGTGAAATGCCCTTAGTACAATTGTCTGTAGATTTCATTTCTTCATCTCCTTCAAAAAAAACCCCAAATTTATTGAACCTCACTCCATCATATATGTTTTCTCTCACCCTACATTATTATTTTTGATAAAATATGAGGAAGAAGAAGGAAGTAGCATTGAAATATCCTTTTCATAGGCAAACGGAGCTTTCTGGTTATTTTTTTTTTGTTCTCTTTCATCCTCCTCACTCCTTTCAGCCCCGAACAACAAAAATTAAATATTAGAGGAAATATATTTTATTTTAACTCACTTAGTATATATAGTCGCTTTTACTATAGTAAAAAAAAAATATTTTTACAAAGAATAATTTCTTCACTATAATATTTCCGTTCTCTCATTCCGTCCATAAACCCCGAACACATATGATCAAGTGGTGTTAAATTTAATTTTTAGTTTTATCATTATATTTTAATATATTTTTCTTAAAAAACCTCAAGTTGAAGGATATTTTACGGAGGAAGAGAAAAATATCATTTATATTTATATTACGAAAGATATTTTTATAATGTATAATGGAAAGAACGTTATTGAAGACACTACACTGTCACGGTACATAATATTATGATATACTCATTACATTTAAATATATATAATGTTATCATTTTATACACTGCAACTACCACCCCAAAAGACAATTAATGAGATAGAGACACATTTTTATTAAATATGTTATTTAAAACTTTTTATATATAGTCATTAGCCTTATTCTTAGTTACTTTTATTTCTCCTTAAATATATATGACAGTGATAATACGTACATATTTATGTTTTTGAACAATAACCTCCCATCCATGTAATTATTTTTTGTAAAAATATTTCTTCTAGAAGTTCTCTTATTACAATGTATTCTTTTACCCCTTCTCTTAACTTCTTATTAGTCATTGAAAATTATAATTTAATTTTCTAATAATACTTCATATATACATATTGTAAAGAGAGGTGAGAAGAAACAAACGAGACACTTATTCAACCCCTTATTTTGCAAAAACTTTTTTCTACCACCTCTAAATTAATTTTTATTTTAAAAAGAAAACATGTATATATTTAAAATTTGGGATAAGATTACGTGAATTTATTATCATTAGTTTTAATATATCTAAATTAACTTTTTATTTTAAAAGATAATCTTTCTTAAACTATGATCCATCATATTGACGCCAAACAAAAATAAAGAAAAATGAATATTATATTTCACAGTGTATCGTACTTCAAGGAAATTTATGCATATACTTCTTCGTCATCGTGTCTATATATAGTCCTTACTAACAATCCTCAAAGACCCGTAAATGTTTTTTTCCCCGTCTCACTATAACATGTACATATTTTTGTCATTTCTTAACTGGCTAACAATTTTTTTCCCCCCTCTATTTCAATTTTTTTAATACGGAGAGTAAAAACAAAAAATAGCCAATTTACTTATGGTGGAGTTTTTTTCTAGTGCCATAGGACGGAGAAAAAAAAAAATTTGTTACCAGCTGTCAATACTCAGTGATACTTTGTATACATATATTTATATTCTTGATATACAATTCCTCATATATATATTTTGTTTTGGGGCATGCAAATGTGCCAACAAAATAATAAACATTCCTGTTAACAAAAATTACTTTTATTTTTTCTATGTATCTCTTCTTTTTTTTATATATATTTTTTTTGTTATATATGTTCGCTATACAATTATACACATAACAACTTTTCTCTTTTATCATTAGGATATCTTTTTTACTAATGGAGGGAGAAATTTCTGTTTGTTAATATTGAAGCACTCTGATGTTTATTATTCATTTTTATTACAGAGATTCAACCTTCAAAGTTATTATAAATCTATTTTGTGAAATATTAATAATTATTTTAAAATTTAAAGAAATCGTAAACAAAAAAATTAAAGCTTTCCAGGAAATAAAAAAATTAACTGTTAATACTAACAATATTTTTTGTATTAAAAAAAAAAAAGTTATAAGAAAGTATATAGGGAGGAAAATAAAAATGCAATCCAGTAATCTAGATGCTCTTTCACAAGATTCCTTGCATAGCTCAGACCTTATAAGAAGTGTTCTTCAAATGAGCAACAATTCTATTCCTACATTGGCAAATCAGAACGTATCTCCATTTCTACCTACTATGAATACTTCTACAACCGGGACAAACAATATTCCTAATTCAATGGGTTTACTTCCTATGATGAATGGAAGTCCAAATAATTTTTCAACTAACAATTATCTATATAACTCTCCACAATTATCTTTGGAAAGTATTCTTAATATTATATTATCAAATCCTATGGTTTTTGGGAATGCTCCTTTAAGTTCACCACATATTCTTAATCTATTAATGATGAATTCACTAGGAAATTCTCAAACAACAGTCTCTCCAGTACCCAATAAAAACACTCCTTTTTTACCAACTTCCATGGCAATGGGTATTCAATCACAACAACATCAACCTATAAACATTCCGTCTCACCAACAACATCCCCCAACTTCATTATATGATAGGATACCAACTTTTTCATCTACTGATAATTTATCTTCGTCTACATCCTTTCAAGCAGCAGGAAATCAACTGTTTGCTAGCAGTACTCCATCAAATAGTGTAGGAACAACTGTTAACTCGAATCTCTATCTTCAACACTTGGCTAATTTTTTATCAGCTAATCAAAGTCAAAACAAACTTTCAAATGGCGGAGTTGTTTATGTAAGTTATGAATAAATTATCCTTTAATTAATTACTATTTAGAATTCACCATCATCGGATATCATAAATTCATCAATGTTAGGAAGTGCATTTAATGAAAATAAACAATTACTTCAAGAAAATAGAAATAGTAACAAAAAAATATCAAAACAGTTAACAACCACACCATCATCTCCTCCAGAGAAGGTACTTTCAAATATAAAAAATTCAGAATGTACAAGAAAAAGAAAAATTTCTTCTTCATCTACTGGATTAATTGAACAAATGTCTACAGGTGATGTAATTATTGATGGTGAAATTCATAAACAAACATCTTGCACCAATTCTGGAAGATCTTCAATTGAATTGTACGAAAGACGGAGAGCTTTCAGTGATATGCCATTAGTTGCTAAGAAAAAGAATATTGGAAGTAAGGCTTCAGAGAATAGTCCAAAAAGACATCATCCTGATAATGTAAGTTTTAGGGATTAAAAAATATATTACGTAAAGGATGCACATCAAAATATGTACTTTAAGAATTCATCCCTATATAAGAGTATAAACAAATACATATTAAACATTATTAAAGTGCATTCTACAAAATAGAAAGTACTTATTGGGATATTGGTCATAAAAAATATGAAATTGTACTTTTGCTAGAATTTGAAAAATATTTTATTGACCAATTATTAATATATTCTTTATTTACAGCTTATTCCAAGTGATGGTAAAGCACGGCTAGTTGAAAGTTTAGCTGCCATGTGTTTGTTAAATGGTGAAGGGAGCCGTATATGGAATGCAGAGACATTTGCCAGTATTTGGAATGATGAAGAAAATAAGGAAGATGTTAATAAAAATACAACTAATAAAGGGGAGATAAAAATTGATGAATCCGGATATACATCAGCTGACTCAAGTTATTCAACTAATTGTGGAGTAAAAGCTATAGAAGGGAGTGAATTAAAATTTAATCCTATGGTTACAGTCAATTCACGATCCATAACACCTGATGTTTTGAAAGATGTAATAGTTGAAGAGAAGGAAATTAAAGAAGAAAATGTTGTTGAAGAAGAAATTCATTCTCCATCATCAGAAGGTGGTTCATCAATATCATCCTCTTCTGATAATTCAATTAAAAGTTCTTCACCAATATTAGCTTCAAATACACCAGTTTCAAAGGAAGTTTTTAACGATATGTTGGATGGAATTTTAACTAATCTTCTAACTAACTAAAATAAAAAAAGAGGTATTAGGATTTTTGATAATAATCCTTAACTTGTAAATAATTACAATCATTCCCATTATAAGGATTGTGTTGGAGGAGAATAAAAAATATATTTGAAACCTCTTTTGTTAAAAAATACCTCATAAATCGATATATGTGTAAATATTTCTATATATATCAAATATACCAATCCTTTTCAATTTCCAAACTTATCATATTATTGTGTTAACAAACTATGAAGAGAAAGGAAAAGTTTAACAAACTGCCGAAGAAAAAAGTATTCAAAGCGTTTGTTTCAAGACTACCAGTTTTTTTTTTTAGTTATTAATAATTTTATATATACCTAGCGATATTATCAACGTCAATATAATCATTTTATGTATTTGCAATTCCTATATTTTATCATTTAAATATTATTCTTTTTGGTGCGAGTTAAATGTATATAATTTTAAATATTTTTTTTAATAAATTTTTAACTACTACTAACCTTTAAAATATCGTTGAAAGTTTCTTCAAGTATTGAAAGCTTCATCACTGGATTACATTGACCTGATAGTGTTTGAAAGATATTTATAGCAGTTGTATAATATTCTATCTGAGGTATATCAGTTTCGTATATAGATTGTTTAATAGGCTCTCCAAGGCCCATCATATCACTTAACTTTGAATCATTAAAAGTATTGAGAAAACAAATTCTTTCAAAATATTTTTGATCAGCCTCCTGACAATGCATTTGAAACACAGTAAATAAGACAGCATAACCTTCTATAAAAAAATAATTACCAATAAAATCGCAAGCGGGAAAAGCATAATTCTGATTAATATTTCCAGAGGAATCAACTTCACCAACAATAGAATACATATTCTCGGAAGGAGGTAAATTTGGAAATAAGCATCTCATGATAATATATATTCTTCTAATTATCATATGAAGTTCTGATACTATTTGTTGATATAAACACTTATGTGCACCAATTTTATCATAAGCAAAAATAAAAACTTCAAGAACTCCTTTAACAAGCCTATTTAATGGATGGTAAGTAGCTTTCAAGGATTCTTTAAAATAATTATTCACAATATCATAATATTCAATATTCCAAGGTTGTGAATAATTTGGTACAACTATATCTTCCTTCCCATCATTATTTTCTCTCACATTAATAATTTTCTTTTTCAAAAATTGATATTTTAATTTGGAGGAAGAAAACAACATTTTTTTCCATATTTCATCAATATTTCTTTCTTCAATAGACCCTTCTAATTCTTCTATTTGACATTCAACTTCAAAATGATCTTCTAAAAAATGTGTAAACAAGTCAATCCAACGATCATTTACATCAGCAACATTCTCATTTGTATCAATAAACATCTCATCAATTACTGGTGATACTAACCTAAGAATAGGATCTAATAATAAAATATCATTCTTTCTTTTGTAAACACCAGCTGTTATTTTCATTTCATTACTAAGAATGTTACCTTGGAAATAGCCTTCAATATAATCAAAAATTGACGTATGGAGAATACCCTTTCCATTTGCAATCCCTTCTCGATCAAAATCACCAGTAAATGCTGTTGTCAAGAGATTCTCACAATAATATATCATTTTTCCCTTTACAAAACGATCCTTTTCAAAAATTCCTTCGTGGTACACACCATCAATTGTTATTTGGCAACCTTTTCCATGACGTAAGTCATTCTCCCACATACCTAAATATTTTTCATGATTTGTACTGTACACACCATAACCATGTTTCATATCATTTTTAAAATGACCAGAGTATATTCTTTCACCAACACCAAATGTCATTTGATGATTTATACCAAATCCTTCTCTTCTTCCATTCTTAAAATATCCCTTAAATGTGTCTCCATTTGCAAAATGTATTACAGCTAATCCATGAAGAACTCCATTTTTAAATATTCCTTCCATATAATCATATTTTTTTTTCTCAATATCTTCAATTGATAAAGGTTGAATGTCTACACTTGAAAAAAATACATTATGCATAAAATAAGCTGTTGTTGATGATGGAGTATTATCTACTGGGACTTGTAATTTTCCATATCCTTCAATAATACCATTTTCAAATTTTCCTTTATATCTTTTACCACTTGGAAATATAATAATCCCTTCACCATGAGGTTTTCCTTTCTTCCAGTACCCTGTATATGTAGCATTTCTAAAGGCATGATGTGAAGATGAAAATTTGTACGTGACAAAACGTATGATAGGTGGAATTTTGTTGAAACTAGTCTCCTGATCATATGGTAAAAGTTTCAGGAATGACGAATAATTATACCAAAAAGTTGATGCCATGATTAATTCATTCTATAAATAATTATTAAAATGTAGTTAATATTAAAAATTTTAAAGTTAAAATGATATATAATTAATAACAAAAATTAATCATCTCTCATACCTTTACATTACCGTCTCCTGCATCTAACTCAAATTCATATTCTGGTGATATGATTGAAAGAATATTTTTATTTTCTCCATTTGTATTTTTCTTCTCTTCAATCCAAAGTAATGGAAATTCAAGAAATATATAATCATTCTTATCAATAATAGCCATACCATCATTAAATATAATTAATTTAATCCAACTTTTACCAATTAAATTTTTTAAAGGATTTGTATATGTTAATAAGGTGATATCCTTTAATTTTGGATTATTTAATGAGAATATATGAATCCTTTTGTCATTCTTTAATCCTTTCCAACACCCTTGTTCTGTGGTAATTGAGTTTTGCCATAAATCATATGTTGATTCAGAGTATTTATCAATTATTTCAATTAATTTATAATAATTACACCATAATAAATTATTTCTCTACAAAATAAAATATATTATTATGATTGGTATATTGAAAAAAAAAAAATAGAATTTTTTCCATTAAATTATATCAAATTTTTGTGACGTTTCATTTAACATTACTATTATTATATGTGAAAGAATTTTTGATCTTTTTTATACAAAATTTTTGTAGTATATTTTATTTTATATATATTTAATTGAAAATTACTTTCAGCTATGGACAAGTTTTGTATTTTTAATTATTTTAAGTTGATCGAATTGGGTATATTAGTTAGATATATATTTGATATACATAAAAGAAGAGAAAAGAAAGGTTAGTTATAAATATGGTGAAACAATTATATTATAATATATTATATTTTTGCAATCCCTTTTTACTAAGAAATTTTATAGTATAGGAATATTTTAAAAAGATCAAAAAAGGGGGTAATGTTAGAATATATTTTTAGTCTTAAAATGTAATAAAAGTTGTCTAGTTTCAATAAATAAATATTTTTGGATATTACATATAAGTTATAAAAGTTGAATGATAAAAAGAAATGATGTTTAATTGAAGGGTAATCAAATTTTTAATGAAGATTTAAATTCTCTCTGAATTTTCTTATCTTTATTAAAATTTTACTACTGTTATTAAATTATATATAAAAATATAAAGCTGGAAGTTAGAATCTTATAATTGATATAATAAAATTATTCTAAGGACCGAAGACTTTTGTCTTATTTGAATAATACTTGATCAAACTACTATATGTATGATAATTAAATATCTTTCTTTATTTTTCAAATACCATTGAATTTAAATATTTATAAATAAGGAAATAAAAATTGAATAAAAGATATTGTATGATTAAAATAAATTCATCAAACAATTATAAATACAAATTTTGGTTATTTATTACTATTACTATTTACTAAAAGAATAGAATGAAGTTTGATATTCAATAAAAAAAATATATAAAGAAGTGTATGATCAGTTTAAAATAAATTATTGAAAAATAAAGAAAAAAATTTTAATATTTATTATAGTTGTTTATCATAAATAATATCTAAATTCCATGGTTAAAGGTGTCTGGCGCCAAAAGTATAGAAGTGATCAATCAAAAATTAATTTGATAATATGTGTGTTAACTTCATCTTTCAATTAATTTATCAAAAACATTTAGAAGTATTGTTAAAGTTTTTCTATTAATATGATGGTGTTTAACATATTTTACATTCCATTACTTCAAAGTATTTAATTTTTTTTATTTATATTATTAGTAATTTTTTTTTATCCTATAATAATAGATGAAAAATCATGAGAAGAGAGGTACCTGTCCATGAAAATGATTAATAACAAAGTGAATTAGTTATATTAGAAACAAAGTGTAGATAATTATCAATAGAATTATTTGCCATTTATTCCTTTCTTATCAAATAATAAATTACTTCAATAATATGTGTACAAAAAAATTAATGAAATTTTTTGATTTAATTGGTAAAATCTTAATAATGAGTTTAATTTAATATTTTTTAAATCATTTTCATTTTATGAAAAAATATCATCTGACATAAATTGTTAACAAGTTATAAGATCTTTGATAACTTAAAATAGACCAAGATAACTATTTTAAGAATCTCGTGATACTAAAGAGTAAAAAGCGTCCCTTGCTTTTATTTATTCCGATATTAACGAAAAAGATAGAAATCAAAAAGAAAAGAGAGCTGATACTTTTTAATGTTATTATTGTATAAATTCTCAATGTTAAAATAACATTTAGATAGGTCACTTTGAATAATCATAAACATCTCATCCAGTATTAATTTTTAATATTAAGGTACTATAATTATTATAAAGCAAGAAAATGATTGTAATGTATCATTTTTCAATTGTGTATTTTCATAGAAACAAACATATTTACATTCATTAAAACCTGTGTTCTCATCCATAACAATATTCATTTATGAAGGATCATTAAAAATTTTAAGCAACCATCACCGAAAAATTTCTTTTTTCAATGTAAAATTATGTGTAAAATATTTTACCTTAAACTAATGTGAGTAGTTGATCAAGAACAAATTTAAAGTGTTGACTACCAACAGAGATAGTAATACACAACAAAATTTACATTATATTATGCCGATAGAGAGTATATAGTGCGTAAATAAATAAAACGCCTTAATTTAAAAAACAATTGTTTGTTATCTTTTCTAATGAAAATAATAAAAAGGTGGGATTCACGATCCACAAATTGGGAAAGGCGGTCATTTATAAATTTAGGTACAGAACTTACTTAGAAAAATTACTATATAAGAAAGTTTTCATAGAACTACTGATAAGAATACTTAAAAATATTCTTTAATATTATGCATATAATAATAAATATTACTAACTTTATCATATTAATATTGATCTCATTTATTAATGGAGCTCCTAGTTTAACAAAATTCAATGCTGATAAAAATTTAGCTTCACCTACAGAAGGTTAGTGTTTATTCAATTGTTAATAATTATATCATTTATATAGTTTTACGTTATACACCATTATCACAAGCTCATGCTGTACCACAAATAGCAACAGAACCCGAAGTTAATCCTGATGACGGAGATTTCTCAATGTTTAGATTTATTAATCCAGCACAGCTTCCTAATGGAGCAACTTTGGTAACAGAAGAAAAAGATAATGATGAATCAGGTGATGCATTTGTATTAAATATGCCTCACATGGAAATGGAAAATAATCCTGAAGGAAAATCTACTTTTTATAATACTAAAGCTATAGGAGAAGTTCCTGCCCTAAACTTGGATTCTCCTGGACTAATTGACTCAAAACCTAAAAGTAAATCTGGAAATGAAAATCCTATTGTTAATCCTGCTTCATATTTTCTAGCAGGTGGGAATTTTGATAAAATTGAACAACCTAATTGTCAAATGGTTGGATGCGATGGACCATTTCCAGAAGATGTTATGAATCATATTCTTGAACCATTTACAGAAATGTCTGAAAATAACGTTCCACAAACGTGTAAACAACATTTTGTACCTTTGAATTCATGTGTCAATAATAAAGGTTATCCTATTGGAATGATTTGCACTATTTGTTGTGAATGTTCCAATGAATTTATTGAAGAAGTAAAAAAGACAAATGGCTATAAACAAGGGAAACAATAATTCTTCTACGAGAGAATTAATCTTTAATGTACATGTATATACTCAATTAAACAATCAAGGAAAAATTAACAAAAAAATGTAAAAGAAAAAGTAAAATTCCTTAAAAAAAAAAACTTATTAACCTTCAAATGATGTGACTTTTGTATCAAAAGTTCCATTAAATTTTATAACTAACCAACTCAATTTTTAAAAAAATCATTGGTCTCTACTTATGCTGTATAGATATATTAGATATTCTCACAAATTATTAACGTTCTCTGTACATATATATATATATATATAAATATTTTAATTTTTTATAACTAATACATATCTCAATTTTATAGAGATAAAATTATATAATTTATGTTAAATTCTTTTTTGTCAAATAAAGTAATAAATAAATGTATAGATAAAAGTAATTTTGTGTAACAAATTTTAATAAATTTACTACATTTTGATAGGGACACGCCATACATACAATTATTGTTTTTAATTGTATATTACTATTTTTGATAAAACATATTAAATATTTACTTTCTATTTTATTGTAAAATATGCGGAAAAAGTAATATTTTTCCTGATATATAATACTAATAAAAAGATCAACCGTGTACTTTTTATTAACTTCCAATGAAGCATAAGAAAATTTAAAGTCAATCTATCTAAGTTAATTAAAATTACAATAAATCACACTACAAACTTATATACGTTTATCACGTAAAATCTAACTATTAATTACAGCATTATGTATGCGCCTAACATCACAAAAATATCACATGAACCTTGAGCTATATACTTTTTTCAAAAATTTAACTTTAAAACTTACATCACTTTTCAAATTTCTATTATCCAAATTTTTAATGTTACTTAGATCCTGTTTTTTAAAAGGAAGTTGACTACTTGCTAGTTGAAATATTTTTTTCAAATTTGTATGTTTTTTCCTACAAACGATAGAATATTCATGGCATAATCGTTCAATGATGTTATCATTTTCATCTCTATAAATATTTGTTTATATGAAAAATGTAATTAATTATACGAAATTTACCCTAAAGAAAGATTTGTAAAAAGACCACATGAATAACAATTGATTATACTCCAATGATAGTCAACAAGTAATTTTATAAATTCATCATTAGCCATTTCATCTTCTACAATATTATCTTCAAAATCTACACCTGTTATCAGATATTTATGTAGGTTACCAACAATATAACCACTATTTATTCCAAGTTTTTTTAATTTTGATTTTAGATTCTTGATAACATTGATGAATTCTACCTTATCTTTGACATTTTCACAAATAAATTCAGTAATTCGAGTTAAATCTCCTATCAAAGATAAATACTTTATACAATTTTTCACGATACCAATCTTTGATGTTTTTAACCATGATTTTAACAGTATCCCTTTTCCAGGTTCTATTAATACTCCAGATATTTCTTTTAATCCTTTAATATTTACTTGTTTTGTATTATGATCACAACCACTTATTATCATATACTTTTCATCTGTTGTTGTATTACCAATTAGTAAAGCTGTACAATCTTGACTTGCATCAACATCAATTATATGATTATTGTACCCTACTTTAAATAAAAATGGCGTTGAAAAATATTCTTGATTTTGTTGTTTTAATTGACCATTCAAATTTGAACCCCAGACATATAGTTGACCAGAGGCAGTCAAAGCTAAGGAATGATCTCCACCTGAAACAATTTTTATAATTTTTTGATTTTCAAACCCATTTATTTTAACTGGTAAATTTCTAGGAAATTTATCTCCACACCCAAGTTGTCCATACTCATTATTTCCCCATGTAAAAATTTCTGTTATAATTTCATTATCATTGATAATTTTTATATCATCCTTAAAAACAGAATCTTCTGAATTTGACAATGAATCTTCTAAACATATACCTTTATCAATAATATTATGTAAATCAACAAAACTAAAAAGTGTTGAAAAACGTTCAACCACTTTTGGAATGTCAAAATTTATTTCATTTAAATGATTCAGTGGTACAGCTTCTGTTGTATTATGCCTTTCTAATGACCTTCTTGATGAAAATGGTTTCCATGAAAATATTCTTTCACTTTCTCTACGTTCAATTACTTTTTCTTTTAAAAAGGAATCTTTACTATTATCTTCGAATTCTTCATTCTTCTTATTCTCAAAACATTCATCACATTCTGATTTTTTAAATTCATTTTCAATTTTAAAACTACCTATATTTGTTTTCTTACCAACAAGAGCTACAAAATGATCATTTCCACTAACTAGATCAAGTACACTTCTCCCAAATCCAAGTTCAATATATTTACACTTAATTGTATTACCATTCAATTCCGAAATTTCAAAGCTCCATAATCTCCCACTGTCATCAAAACAACATCCCATATCTTTTGAAATAACCAGCTTCTTCACAACTATTTCTTCCATAAAATTTATTTCATGACATCCACAATTTTTCGAATATTTGATTAATTTAATCTTCATCCAACTTTCATCTCTCCAATAAAAAATATCATTTCTTACCTCATTAAATATGAAAACTTTTCCAAGATGTGAATACGATGATGTAATATTTTCATCATTCTTCTCCACCTCATTGATTGTTCCATCTTCCAATGTATACAAATATGTTTTCATAAATAAATTCAAATTTCCTAAAAAAAATAATAAAAAAAACATTAATATTGTAACATAAATAAGTATATATAAATAAGCAAAAAACGAATGGTAAATGATGTCTTAAAAAATTGAAAACACAAAAAAGATAAAGGGCAACAATATTTTGGAGAGAAAAACAATATTGTTGTTATAAATCGGTCTCCTATGTATACATATGTGTGATAATAATTTATATCATTTTTAGTTTAATTGGGTTTATAAAACAAGAAACATGATAACTCTTAACCACGATGAAAAAGCATTAATAACATAATCAATATTTTAAAAAGCAACCATAAACCCATTTATTGTATGTATATATTTTTTTGTATATAAAATTTCAAGAACGCTAAGGAATAATAATAAAGGCTTTTTTTTTATTATCTTGCCTCTTCATATCTAAAGACATGGCTGAGGGAGAAGAATGATATAATTAAAAAATGTATACATCTGAATATATCAATATGTGGTTATGTTTTCACAAAGAAGAGATAATAATTAAAAACATTCTAAATTGGTCAAAAGAGATTATATGAATAGAAAGAGGTGGAAGGCTATTTATTATGAGAAAGCCAATTAAGTTAAATTGTAGATATATATAACCGCGTAATGTGTGGGAATAAAAAAAATTATAATATATTAATAAACAAAAGAAGTATAAACCTAAAAAAAAAGATTAAAGTTTTTCTTAAGACCGAAGGCATTTACGAGCCAAAAAATTACAATTGTTAAAATTTTATTTAATTTTAAGAAAGATTTTTTCAACTATTTTTTATCGAATTTTAGGTAGAACAAAGCAAAAATAAAATTTAATCATCCTTTGATTGATTCTAATCCAGAAAGTACATACTGGTTTCCTGTAAGTTTATGGTCGCGTTTGGAGTGGTGGATTCTACAATATTATGTATTATAATCAAACAATGAATTATTAACAATGAGTCTACCTTTCAGCTGTTCCGTAATTTCTTCGGAAATATCTTCCTGTATCAAGTTTATTGAAAGGGCATGACATGTAGACAGCTCCAGCAACGAAGGCTGTTGTAATAATTCCAGAGTAGATTTGTTCAAACCACATCTTAAATAATATAATATTAAGTAAAGGAACAATAAAAAAATGCGCGTATCTATTTGATGTTTACCACGTTGGAATAATGTAATACCTTTTCGCGTTGGGACTTTAAAAAAATTTTAATGATATTTTTATTATATAAGTATAGTGATATGTTTTATTTCAATGATTAAGGGAGATCTATCATTAATTATAATTATATAATATTCTATTTGTTTACACATTCTGTGTTGGTCTTTTTGGAGTAAATACTACCATTGTCGTCCTCAGGAACACATTTAAAAACTTTCTTAGCAATGACAATAAGTTTACTATCAAAAATACTTAACCATTTCTTTATTTTCCCAACTAATTGTGATTGTTTTAAGCGTTCACTAAAGAAGAGTACGTAAATCATTCCCGCTACTATGTACACCTCAAAGTTAAAAAGAACAATTGTGAAGTCTTCAAATGCTACAATAAGAACTGTTGTTAAGCATGCTAAAAAGAATAAAATTGGTATAATAATTGGACAACTGAATGTTTTCTTAAGATTGTAATGTTCTGGGCTTTTGTAACGAATCCATATTAAAGCAACTACAGTTACAGCTCTTTGACACCATTGAGTGATTCCTGAGAATGTTAGAAGATAATCAACTTTTCCTGAAAATAAGGCTAGAACTACAAATATTGCATGTAACGTCAAAGCAAGACGTGGACTATCAGAAGAATCATTTTTGCATGAAATAAACTTTGGAAGATATTTCTTTTCAGCAGCTGATTGAAGGAAACGGCTAGCAGCAAAAATTGAACTGTTTATAGATCCTATAAGAATGATACATATGACAACTGGTATTATTGGTCCTAGGAACGATACTGTATTTCCAATAAAGGTACTTGCAATTGTCTTTGTGTTAAGAATATCATCAAGATTAATAATAGTATAATATGATGCATTCAAGGTAAGAATTAATACTGAAATTAGTGTGATACCAAAAATAATGGCTAAAGGTAAATTTTTTCTTGGATTTTTCATCTCTCCAGCACCAAAATTGAGAACATCCCAACCATCAAATGTAAAGAGTGCTGCAATGAAAGCAACAGTAATATTTAATGGTTTATAATATCCATGATCAAATGTATTTTCCCATCTATTTGGGACTTCTTTGAAGAAAAGAAAAAATATTCCAATGAGAATCAAACTAATTGGTGCAATAATTTTACAAAATGAAGCACAAATATTAAACCTTGCTACAATTTTTCCTAGTGATTGAAAATTTAATAATATTATAATTGTTAAGAGACCGATTTGAACAATTCTTGCCCAAAAATTAGCATCGTCACTATTTTCAAAGTGAATGTTAAAGCATTTTAAAAAGTATTCACTAAATGTTTGAAGTTGAATTGCAACAATACTTGGATATAGTATCAAACATCCACTTATCATAAAAATAAATGCAACAAGATTCCTATAAAAGAGTTATATTTTATTTTTAGTCAAATATAATTTACCATCTTATTTTACACAGGTATGCAAAATCAGCTCCAGATTCTGTTATCATTGAACCAATCTCAGCATATGATAACGCTCCAAATAATGAGGTGACAGCAGCACAACCAAAAACTATCATTGATAGACCCGCAGAATTTGTATTTCGAACAACTTCTGTTGGAGCTACAAATACTCCAGCACCAATAACATTACCTATAATATACCCAATGGCAAGAAGAATACCAATAGAGTTTCGATTTACTGAATTATCCTTTGAAGATTTTTCTGTTCCTTCAACATCTTTTGTTAGCGATGTCTTTGAACACGGTTCTAAAGGGGACATGTTTTTGTCACTTCTAAAAAATATTAAATAAAAGTATGTGGATGTTATATTTATATAAATAATAGAGGGTATGATTAAAGTACGAATGCATGACGGGAAAAGTTAATACAGATTGTTACGTGTATAAATATAATAATATGGTTTGATAAACAAGATTGTTTTTAAAATAGAAGTCATGTTTAAAAGTCTCATGGGACTTTATCTGGTGCACGTCAAAAACGTTTAAAAAATGTTCTTGTATAATATTTTTAATTTTTAGTGTTTTGTTAAGTGAGTGAATGTCTTTAATTTACTTCTTTTATATACACATACAATTATAAATAATTGTTTAATGGGATACATTTATTTTTGCACTTTCAAGAGTTTAAGAATGTGAATATACGTTTCATCATTCTGATAAGTCTCAACACCAGACAACTTGATAGCTTAAAATGTTAGAAAGAAATTTTCAAATAGAAATAAAATATTTAAATATATATACACAAAGGCTAAGGGGAAATAAAAATTATACATAATAACTGTGGTGGCTTACATATAACATAGAAAAAGTATAGATTTTTCTAGGCAATAAATAGACTTAATATATATATATATTTGTATTAAGTGCAAAAAATTGAAAAAGATCTTTAAGAAAAGCTAAATGCACTTTATTAATTATATACTTGTCAAAATGAACAAGATCATTATAAAAGTAATTTTTAAGAAGAATCAATGATAACTATAAAAATTTATTTAATTTGGTGAAATAGTATATAATATATCTTACACTACTGCAGTGGTTGGTGTATAATAAAGATGTACAAGTTAAAAGAAGAGAGATCCTAATAAATTAAATAATTCTTGTACACTGGTTGTTATTATTTTAACAATAATTGTAATAAAAATTATAGCAATAAAGAACTCTTCTTATATAAATCACATTATTTACTCTAAGAACAATAAAAAAAAAATTGATAATACGGTGGACGAGGAAATAGAACCGAAAATTAAAACATGTTTTGTTATAATGGTAGTTCTGAAGACTAAAAATTAAACAGCATACGTAAGTAATTATGAAGAATGTTTTTACAAATTTACTTTGGTTGTTTTATGATTGCTAATTTGATTCTTAAATGATATTTTTTATAGACTACAATTTGTAGTATCATGTTAAAATAAATAATATTAATATTTATATACAAATTTTACAACAATATTATATTAAAAATTAATCAGTCTTTGGTTGTTCGGTAATTTATAGATCTCTCCGCCAATTGATAGTAATCCTCTGAGCGAGTTTCAAATCCTGAGAGAGTCATCTTCAAACAACCATTCTAAAAAAAAAACATCATTGGTAAATTATAGGTATGGAAATTAATAAATACAAACTTACCTTTTCAATATTTAGGAAGAATGTCTCCTTGAAATAATTATCACTTCCTTTACTTCCTTCCTTTACAATTGACTTTTTAAGTACTCCATCTTCATAATGAATCAATTCAATCTCCATGCGACTAAATTTATAATGTATCGTTGTAAAATTTATTATTGCTTCAACGTTTAACGATACACCACCATCTGGTAACAATATTCCATTGTCTATCTCTTCCTTTGGACAAATATCCAATTGAACAACTGTATTTGATCTTTTGTAAAATATAAATGGAATCATAACTCGATAATCAACAAATGCATAACTCAAACATTCAAAAACCTTATCCCTTAAATTTAAAAATTCCTTCAAATCTGTAGGATTCATTTTTTCAATAATATCTGCAATATTTTTACACTTCTCCCAATTTTCTTCACCCAAATACTTTATGAATAATTGAGATGTGTGCATTTTTATTTTACTATTAGAATATTCTTTCTTTGACTCCTGATATCTAACAACACCAGCTAATTCTAAACGTGATTGAATATACTTCATATCAGCTTTTGTTAATCCAATTTCCGATGGATCCATTGATTTTGAAGAATTCTTATATATTTGTGAATCATTTACTGAATTGTTTGGGACCTTTGGCATTTCATTAGATGGTGGAGAGTCTCTTTTCATTTTCTTTGTTACAACTTCTTCATTGTCCTTAAAAATAGGCATTCCCCATAATTTTGGAACATAAGTATTTTTTTTAATTTCTTTATCATTATTATCTGGAGCCTCCTTATCCTTATCATCTTTTTCACAATCTTCTATAATTTCAATATCTTCTAAATTGAATCCAGTATTTTTTTCACTTAACAATGCTTCTGTGTAATCTTTTTCCTTTTCAGCAACAACATCAATATAATCAATTACATTATCACCAACCAGAAGAAGGAGTAAACTTTTAAAAAATAATATTTGTTCATTCAAAAATTCTAATTGAAGTCTTGTTTCATAATCAGCATCAATTGATTGACTTATTAATGTATCTGTTATCTTTGAATAATCATCCAAATCTACAATATCATATTGTAATTCTTCATGAAGGAATTTTTGATACTCCTGAATTCCAGAATGATCTTGAAACACTTCAGTGTGTGTTTCATTGAAATAGGAAACGGTAGACATTAATATTTTAAAAAGTCGTGATCTATTTTTCAAAAATTCAACGATCATTGACATGTTACGTGACTTATTATTTTGCAAAAGCATTTCCTCAAATGTTCCAATTGCTAGTTCCTGATTATCAATACTATTTTCAAGCTCATTATAAGTTAACATGTCAATACTTGACTCTGACATAAGTTTAATAATATTCAACATTATAAGACTATTTTGTGATAATCCTGAAATCACTCGGGATAATATTTTCGTTATTTCACATGACACACTCCAGTGACCATTGATGAAAGCTATTGAAGCTATTTTATAAAGTAAAGCTGGTTCAATTTCTTCCATTTTTACAATCCAAGAATCAATAGGGATTGTTTCAGTGACACCCATGCAATAAATTAATTGATAGCAACTCTCCAAATGGAGACCTTTTTTCTCTTTAATAATTTCCATTGCAAGTGTTAAAATATCCTTTGTAAATTTTGGTTCAAAATATATAAGTGTTCTTAGAACAGAGAAAGCAAGATTAAGCTTATCTTCTCTCTCAGACTCTTTTCTTGATTCACAACATAATTTGAATAGTACATCTCTAGGTTCAAAGTCTCTATTGCTAATGATATAAGATCTTAAAGCTTTATATGCCACTTCTGAATCAACATAAATATTTGTCAAGAGAAATTTTAATTTTTCTTCATCAATCAACTCTGAAAATTCATAAGCATCAAAAATTTTAAATAAATTGTTATAAACCATTGCAACCCTCGTATTCATAACATCAGGGTTTATTCCAATATACTTGTATAAGAAATCAAATATAATCTTGAATCCGACAATACTATTAGGTATCAACAGTGTCAAATAATCGAATAGCATCGATACCAACTTTGCATTTGTTGGACCTTCCTTTAAAAGTGTTTCAATGACTTCAAATTGAGCATGAATTATATGTTCTGGCCATCTGAAATTTCCATCAATAAACTTCTTGATAAGTTTCACTAAAGCTGATCTTTTAATAATGTCATCAGTCAATTCAATATGTTCCAAGACTTTTGATAAAACAATATCCATCTTCTTGTATGAATCGACTGAGATATGAACGACAAATTTAAATAGATAAATATCTAACTCAGGTCTTGTTCTTAGATATATTTCACTCAAAAACTTTTCAAATGCAATATCAACATGGACTACACTAATTGACAAGTTACAGCAAACGTCAACAAGTTCTTGAAAAAATGGAATAGTTACACGTTCGGAGGGATAATTATAAAATGACTCCATTAATAGAACAACTAAAGATTGTGCATAATCTGTAAAAGCCTGTACATACTCTGTCATTACAGCAAAGGCAATCTTTGAAATATTTGGATCAGGTGAATAGATATTTTCTTTGATAATCTCCACAATAACATCATCCTTGCTTATATACTTTGAAAATAACGCCAATAGGTTAGCGTTTAACACTCTTGCATAGTCATCATTACTATATAAAGGACGATACAATGGTCCAACAATATGGCTAAAATCCGTTATAGCATCAAAATGATGCCTGCATTTTTTACAAATATTTAAGATTCTTAACTTTGTTTTGTTGTCACAGACAATGAACACTTCCACAAGACGGTAGAATATTGGAGTAACATATGAAGACAAGGGATGTAAATCAAGCAATATTGGGATAGATTCTAGTTTTTCAGAAAAATTTTTGTTATCCAGTGATAAATCTAAAAAAAATGATTAAAATATCTAAGTGTAATAATTACCTGATTTGATAGCATAAAGAAAATCATTTAACGGGATCATCGAATTAGTTTTTGACACCATTCTTAACTATAACTTCACGAAGAAATATTCATACGCAAAGGGTGACACTTTTCAAAAAAATTTCTTATCACGAAAGTCTGTTTTTTATAATGTATGGGGGGTTGCTTTTATTTCTATGGCAACGTACCCCGACTTGACAAAATCTTTTTTTTGGAGTGTTCTCCGGTATTAAGTTGGGTGGTTTTTCTTCCAAATTGCTATCATGTATATTTTTTCTCGCTTTTTGAATCTATTATAACTTTCAGTACCTGGTGCACAGTACGTTTCTCTTATAGATTTTGAGAATAATTGTATTATCCATGGAGATTCTTCAAGTAACTTATCATACCGTTTACTTGTAACTTCCATGCCTCTCAATACCTGAGAAGTTATATCTTCAATTCGGACCAAAGTAAAGCCGGAATCTTCAAATATGTTGAAACAATTTTCACGAATTTCATTTGCAAAACGGAGATCAGCCCATACTACATAAGAATTAGGTTTAATTACACGGTAAGCTTCTTGAACAAAAGCTTTAAAATTGTCATAAAGATGGCTTGATTCTATATTTATAATTATGTCAAATTGTTCATCAGTAAATGGTATATTTTCAGCTGTTCCTTGGATAATTTTGCCGAATTTTCCTTCCCAATTATCAACAACAATGGGATCTAAACCAAAGATAGTACCAATTTCTGGATGTGCTCTTTTCAGCCAACGCAATCCTCCACCATGACCACAGCCAACTTCAAGAATAGATTTATCATGTAGATTTCGATACATTGGACACATGGATAGAGCTTTTTCATACAAGTATGCATGAGCACGATGGTTAGCTTCAACTTCAATAACTCGATTAAAGACAGAGAGACGTTTTTCACCTTTTTTAGGAACATACCCAAGATTCATATATCGAATATTCATTTTCTTAGCTAACAAAGCAAGAATAGGATAAATGAAGTAATGATCAAGAATATAGAACCAAAATCTGGTGATTATATTAACAAAATAAGTTATCAAGTTCATCGGAGAGAATATAACAATATATAATGAAATGGATTGGACAGAACAATAATAATGTTAAATAACAACTGCTAATAATAATTACACATCATCCGAAAGTACTTTTTAATGATAACTAATTTATTTCTCTCTAATAATGTTAATGGTAAAAAGCATCACTTATTTCCTGTCATCTCCATTTTAATATCACTAATTTTGTTATTTGTCTCATCTTTTGGATAACTAAAGAACTTATATACATTTCCTTCCTTTACCCTAAAAAAGAATGTTTAGAAGACAAATCCAAATGGAAGGATTAATTTTTTAAGAAAGGATCTAAAAGAAGGTGCGATTGTTTTTGTAAATAAACAGTTAGAAACAAAATAATTTAATTGCACCACTAGGATAGGATAATAATAATAATTATGTTTTATCAATCAGATCGATTATAATGTGTATACATTGATTGTTTCGGTAAGTTGTTGCTTCCAGTTTCTCTTGAACGAATGGTACCAGCTTCAACAGC
Source organism: Parastrongyloides trichosuri (assembly GCA_000941615.1). Lineage (NCBI taxonomy): Eukaryota > Metazoa > Nematoda > Chromadorea > Rhabditida > Strongyloididae > Parastrongyloides > Parastrongyloides trichosuri. The sequence goes on from LM523194.1 coordinate 133,871, forward strand.
ACTTATTAATGTAGCTTTCAAACCTCCCTTCTCAATTTCATGAATACCATATACACTTGAACCAGCTGGTGATTGTACTGCTTCTTTAAGGATTGCTGGATGAATACCTGTCTCAAGAACCATTTTTGCAGCTCCAAGTAAAGTATATGCAGCTAGGCGTATTGATAAATCACGTGGAATACCCATCTTTACACCACCATCGGCTAAACCTTCGATTACGCTAAACATCTATAAAGATAAGGATGAGAAAAGTTTAATCATACAAAAGCATACATATGATGGAGAACTACCACTAAGACCAGTAACTGGATCAATTAATGCTTCAGGAACTTCAACAGCGTAACCAACAGTTGAAAGTAAATCTTGAACTAATGTTGAATCACCATCAAAACATGCTGATCCAATGGAGAATGCTGATGCTCCAGCTCCAACAAGGCATGGCGTATTTGGCATGACACGGACTACACGACTTTTAGGTGGTAGTAACTAGAAATAATGATAAAATTGTTATTTTAATTTATAATTCTTACAGTTTCAATATTTCTAATTGTAATTCCAAGAGCGATTGATACAAGAAGTTGTTTTCTTTCAAATACAGGCGCAATTTCTGCAGCAACTTTGGCAACATTTCCTGGTTTGACAGCAACAAAAACAACATCAGAAGATTCAACAACTTCTGTGTTATCATATGTAACACTGACACCAAGAGATTTACAATCTTCAAGTGTTTTTGAATCTGTTCTTGGACTTGATGCAATTATATTAGCTGCTTCATACCTTCCGCTAGTTATCAATCCTTTAGCTAAAGCTTGTGCCATTTTACCTGCTCCAATAAATCCGATGCGCATTGTGTTTTAAAATTAAAGATTCTATAATAAAGAATAATTAATTTTTCGTTTAGAAATATAATGGTAGATGTATAGAAATTTTTAATTTAAAGGTCACTTGTGGAAGAATAGGGAGATTAATGATTGAAAAGAATAATAATGTTAGTTAATAAATATATGGGTAATAAGTACTATCTTATCAATTTCGCGTCTTCATTAACATGTTAAATGGACGATCATTTGCCCTACAAATAAGTTAATTTGTTTTTAAACATCTGATTTGATGTGATGAAAAAACATTTTACCGATTATATATGTAATGGCGATAAGATTGATTAATATAAAGGAGTTTGAATTTATTATTTTATATTCTCGGAGGCAATAGAGTTTCAATGAATATTACATTACGATGTTATAAATAGAAAAGATAATTTGATGAAACTTGTTGCAATCTATTTTTATCTATTTTTGATTAATTAACGTGATTAAAATTATCAAATGTATTTTAAAGATTGACATTGAGTAACAAGCAAAAAAATTTTACAAATAAGGCATGCCTTGCCTATTTACTTATCTTCTATATTTCCTTTATTTAATGTTTTTATTGAAAAGTTTTGATATCAATAATTTTATAAATATCAAAAATAATGAATAATTATAACAAAAATACCAAAAGAAAATAACATTATGATAACACTTTTTGAAAGGTATAATGTATTACAAAAAAGATAAGAAATATATTGATATTCTTATCATAAATATATATATCTTTCTATACTCTATTTTATAGTTATAAAATTTTTGTAATATATTCATAATATACGGGGAGAGAAATACCATTAATTCGTTTATTAATATTGATCCTTTTTCAACATATGTATAGTTTTTTTTTTTTTTTTGTAAAAAAAACTATTTTACATTACATATTTATAACATACATACAATATTATTTTATTGACCAGTGTTAAGTGAATATTGTTAATTGAATAGTTTTCATACAAAATGATTTGGTTTAAAAATGTTATTGGTATTTCTTTATTTATTATCACTATTTGTGAAGGATTATCATACAAAAATATTATTAGTGGATGCAATTCTCAATGTACATTAGATGATGTAGAAGACTTTCCTTGTTGGGTAAGGAATAAAGAATTTTTTGAAAAAGTTCTTATTGGTGGATTTAGAAATTATATTTCTACACAAGTAAATTTATTTTTTGTTAATTATATTTCTCAATATTTTGTTTAGGGAAAACGATATATCGTTGAGGATGATCCAGATTTTGATATATTTACAAAGGAATCTATTGAATCAATGAATAATGTTAAAAGAGTTGGATATGTTGATGAACATAAAGTGATTGATAAGAGTGTAATTTCAAAAGTTGTTATGGTTTTAATGGAGGATGTAAAAAATTTAGTTTCAGATACAGATTTTATTAATAATAAAAGTTTACCTTTGGATATAGTTTGTCCGGATGGTTGTGAAGCAAAGTATGATAGTTATATGTGGTTATCCATCCTTTCAATTGTTGTCAATTGTATTTTCGTGCTTTCTTATTTTATTCTTATGAACATAAAAGAAAAACTTGATCTTAAAGAATATAGTGAAAAAGAATATGTAATTGTCCAATAATTAATATTTTTATTGATAACCAAATTTTTTAATATTTTACAAGATGTACCTTTTTATGATAAAAAATATTAATAAGGATGTTAATGTCAATTTTTTTTGGCTTAACTTGAGCCGATTTAAGCTGAAAATTAAATTCGACTTTAACATCCTTGAATATTGACAATATTGTAAATAAAAAAAATGGTTATCATTTGATACAAAATATTAATAACATAATTATAATAAAAATAACTAGAATTTTAATTATCTCTAGCTTTGACATAAAAAACTGTATTTTTTGTTTTCTTGTAATCAATCTTATTTCTACGTAAAAGAAACATTAATAAAATTTCTTTTCTTATTGGTTTTGAAATAATTAATAACAACCATGTTTCAGGAAATATGGTTAAATCATGAACAATAGGAAATAACATAACCATTACATAAAATTTATCATATTCCTTATTAATATTGAATACTCCAGATACATACTATAAAATAATAAATTATGTGTACTTAGATACTTACATTTTCAATAGCCATAATAAGTTGCCCTAAAAAGCTTATGAATGCCATTACAAATAACGTTAATTTTTTCTTGACATTTTCATTTTTTGTCCCATTATCGTTACAAGATTGGGCACATCTATTTGTTTTAAATGCCTTTTTATTCAATTTAATTAAAAAATAAAAGGTTATTATGTTTAGGACTGTTGATAAAGATAAAAATATTAATGATAATGTCGTCATTACAAGAAATGAATTATACCATCCACAATTATTCGTAAACCATTTAGCTCTAAATCCGATTAAAATATTTTTTGAATCTTGAGGTGTATAACACATTTGATCCAGTAACAATGGTAATGTTAAAATTAATGTTAACACTAAAGTTACTAATAACACCAAATAAAAATATTTTTTCCATAAAGTTTTATGTTTTATAGGTATTGTAACAGCTGTAAATCTATTTAAACTTAACAAAAAAGTTAATATTAATCTTGTTATGATTGTATAATTTCTTAAAAATTCAAGCACTCTTACATCAACTTTTTTGATACTTAACGCATAATAGAAATCAATTAATATTCCATAATTTGGAAACCGATGATGAAATGTAAATGTTAAGTATGATATAATATCAATAATATTACTCCAAAATAATATTTGATAAAAAGTTGATGAAAAGTTTCGATTTTTACAATTTTGTTGTAGTGTAATTGTTATTAAGATGAGCAAAAATAATGATGGTACTTCAAATAAAGATTCTACAATAAATATAATATTTTGATATATCATTTTAAGTTTATACTTTATAAAATTCCAAAAAATATAGATATAATAAAGTAATTGGTTATTTTTATTTTAAACATTAAAATGAAAATTTTGGTGTGAAAATTGTTTTCTTCAATGAGAATATATTAATTGTCAATAAAGTATTAAAAATAAATGAAAGGATAAAAATCAAAAATGATATTTAGAATAACAATTTTAATTATGTGAAAATACCTTTAGCAAATAGTAAGCTAGTTTAAAAAATACTCTTGTGGCATTGGTTACCATTTAAAAATAAAATATTTTTACCACATATATAATTAAAAAAGTATTATTAATTATTTTGTAGATATGAACTATTAATTATTTGTTTTTTTCGTCATAACATTATTTTTATAGATGAGAAATAGGATTAATTAGGACATAAACATTAAGTTAAAACCATATTAGATGATTTAAACGATTCCCACTCTTTAGATGTTTTCTATTATTTTTACCTCTTATTAGTCAAACATAGGCATCTTTAGTAAAAAAAANAAAAAAAATGATTTGTATAGAAATTAAGTAAAAAAATTTTTATTTAAAAAATTATAATTTAACTATACAATATTTGTAGTTTGTTTGTGTTTTAAGATATTATTAAATATATATTTTGATTCTATATACATAAAATTAATACTTATCATTTGATTTTTTTTTTACTGATAGTTAATAAAATTATAAATTTAGAGTAACTAATCGTTCATTTCTTGCCTCTTCTTTCTTTATTTTTTCAGATAATATAAATTTGTCATAAGATTCACAAAAATTCTTAACATCCTTATATGTCATCCATTTATTGATAAGAGCGTACTCAATGATAACACGATGAATAAATATGTATTGAGATGCTGTCTGTACTGAATGTCCTCGTTGTTTACGAAGTTGTTGAACTACCCTTTTGGCTGAACATAATTCTCCACCACAAATTAATTCACAAAGAAGCATTTCAATTGCCATTAAAGTTCCAGATCTTCCAACACCAGCTGAGCAATGAATTATTGTACCATGATGACATGTTCTTATATGATTAAGAAGTTCCAATACCATTCTTATATTACTTGTAGTTGGTACACTGAAGTCAGTCCATGCTATATGTTGATAGTGAGTTACATATTTTTTCTTTCCATCCAAAGTCAGGCAAAGTATTGTCTCCAAGATACTATCATCATCAGAAAAAACACTAACTGAAGGTCCCTTAATACACATAACTGAAAGATCCTTAAAAGTTATAACCGTGTTAACAGGTGGTACGTAACGATTACATTTAGAAATATTGGTTTCAATATAGTTGCAAAGCATTATAATAACTGCGCAATCCTCCTGCCAAACCATATGATAAAAATCTTCTAAAGTACCATCTTTTGGACCCTGAGTCAGAATAAATTTTGATTGCAAATTCTTGGTAGAAACAAAGTTAGCATGAATATAACCATGTGGATTTTCAGGAACACTATTCAATTTAACTCTACTCCATTCAATACATTTAATTGAATCATATCTATTCTTTAAACGATTATCAATATTCAAAAATGATTCACATTCAAGATTATGAGGAACAAAGTATTTTAAATCATAAAATTCATTTATCAATTCTCCAAAATCCTTTGAAACTGTCTTCTTACAAAATTTCAATACACGTGGTACTGAAAAATTATTAATTACGTACATGGGACGTTTCTTAGATTTTGTTGGAACTTCATACGGTTTTTCAACAATAACCGATTTAATATTCTTCTTCAATTTTGATTTTCCACCATGGTCTGGTAATGGAACTTCTACTGAGTGAATTCTATGATCTTTAGAAGCATTTTCCTTCTTCTTACCACTTGTTGATGTATCTGAGCACTCCGTATCACTTGTAGGTGGTTTTACAAAATTTCTTGTAACATGAGATTCTTCTACAATCTCTTCCGAACAACAGTTTCGATTACATTTATTCTTATTAAACGACATTGATTGTGAATTAAAATTTCAATTTGAGTTAATTATATCACCATTTGATAAACTATTTATACATATAAAAATTTTAATGTAAACGATAATTTTGCATTTTAAGGTAAAATAAAAATGTCAATTAGAAAGGAGGTAAATGATAAAGGCGCGTATATGTCAATGTCAAAGAAATAAGAGAGGTAATATTTTTAATTTTTTTTATGTAACAATTACAGGAAACCTTAATTTTCGATATCCCTGACTTTGAAAATAAGAAATATAAAGGAATATAATTAAATTTAATAAAATACTCTTAAAAATTGATCATTTCAAATAATTAAATATTTAAATTTTAAAAAAGACTTCATAAAGACATTTAGGCATCCATTAATTATTATAAAAATATATAATAATTTGACCTTATTCCTCGATGGAGGTTTAAAACGATATTTAATTGGAATATAGTTCATTATTATATATCAGGCCATAATTATCTTTGTTCTATAAAATTAATTAACATATACACATTGGTTTGTACCTGATAATAAAATGCCTTAATTCACCTCAATAATCATTAAATAAAATGGAGTAACACCAATTATTTGGGATAGAAAATGTACTTGATATCTAATTTTAGCTCATATTTACTTTTATTCATTCCATTATATTAACTATAAATCAAACAAAGACACCCATGGATCTTTAATATATTATCACTTATTTATTATACTCAAAATCACGATTCATCCAATAGACACCTGAAACAAAAGTATTTAAATATAATCATATTTTTAGTTATGAAAACAGTCATATAAAACTTGTTTTAATCCTCATTTCTTAAATAGAGACCATATCATAGTTATTAAACAACTTTTTCCACTTATAATATTGAATATATTTTTATATTATTCGAATATATCTCTTTTTTTTAAAATATTTATTCAAAAAATATTCATACCAATTATATAATAAATCATGAATATATTGTTATTATCATAAAAAAAAAAGAATATCATGAGTTTTATTATTACAATCTTTTAATAGAAAGTTTTAATAATAGAATTTTGTATGTAGAGGTGGTTCTTTGGATTGAGCTTTTTTTGAAGAAGGATTAGGATGGGTTTGCTATTTAGGAGATGTAATAATTCTAGTATAAATAGAAGATGATTTCTAATTTTAATATATAAATTCTTTCATACTTTTAGATATTTATTTTCTAATATATTCTAAAAAGTCTTTCAAAAATGAAACTTTCAAACTTATTATCTAAATATTCAATTTTTGTAGTCTTCCTTCTTGGTCTTTCAAATGCAGTAGAATTTTCTTTTTCTGAAGATTCTGTACCTGTAACTGATGCTCTTGTTGATTGTAACATTGGAGAAACATGGGTTAAAAATTACATTAAATATGAATGCTCAAATCAAGAAGGAAGTGGTGATGATTCTATTATTGCTAGAGCTATTGGATGTTCCCCAGATAATTCACTTTCCGGTCCAACTATTCTTCCAGATCAAACATACTCTAATGACCATTTCAAATATTCTTGCTCCATTGAAGGTGATGATGTTGTTTTGAAGATATTAAATTGTATAGATCATGAAGGAAATGCTGTACAGATTGGTAATTGGTTTACCACCGAGGTAAATAACAATCGTACTACCATTGAATGTCATGGTGATGAACAGTCAGCAAAAAAGGTTATCTTCAAATGGACTTCTTGTTTAATTGATGGTGAACATATAATTGAAGGTAACTTTCGGGTTAAATATGCCAAAGATTTGAATAAATCCTATAAAAATGAATTGCAAATTGGTGAGATAATTAGTTGTAAAAGAGAAAATGGTATTGTAGAAACTAAATGTACTGGTTGTGTTGGAAAGGATAATATTCATATTGGAATTGCTGGATACTCTAAAATTGGAGATCAATGGACTCAATGTCGAAGACATATTGATGAGTGTAAGCTTGTTAAAGTTGGGAAACATTATGTTGATTGTGAATTTAATGGAGTTTCATATGCTGGTGGAGAATACTTTAATGCAACTAATGGAATTGCTTCATATTCATGTATCAATGGATATGTTAAAAAACAAGGATGTTGGATTGGTGAAGAATTTAAAAGAATTGGAGAAGTTTTTTATGAAAATGATACACCATTTGTTTGTGATACTCGTTCTGAATCTTATATTGGTTTTGGAGAACATAAAGGATGTGAAAGACAAGGAACTGATAAAGATATAATTAAATTTGGAGAAACTTGGAGAGAAAATAATGTAATGAAAAGATGTTTGTGGGAAATTAATAGTGAAGATTTATCAATTCCAAAAGTAGAACAATATGCTTGTGTTTATTTAGAAAAAATTGTACCACTCCACAAAGTTGTTCGTGATGATATTAATAAGAATGTTCTTAAAAAATGTGCAATTGATTCTAATGGAAGTTTAACAATGAGAACATTAACTGAAGAAGAAAACAATAAGTGGCTTAAAAAGAAAACATACAATCTTGATCTCCTTGAATATTATGGAAAAGGAGGAAGAGGAAGTAGAGCACATGGTTCACCAACTGTTACAACTGATGCTTTTATTGAAATGAAAAATATGGTAAGGAATGATAATTTAAATGATATGGAAGAAGAGAAATGTATTGATAAACTTTCAATTTGTAAGGATTTAAAACCTTTATGTTCATCATCAGGAGTTGAAAAACAAATATCTGAATTAGTAAGTTCAATGAAAAGACAAGCTCATTCTTCAAATGAATCAGAATCCTTCCATCACCTAATATCAAAACTTAATACCAAACTTTCTAATGCTTTTAAAAGTCAGACTTCATGTGATGGAAGAATTTCAAGTCTTGTGGATGTCATTTGTCCAATTACATGTAATTCATGTTATTGTATTGATAAAGTAAAATCTTATATTCCTCTTATATTGGGAAATACTAAATCAGAATGCTCTTAACTTATTTTTATTTATTTTATTTATTTAAACTTTTATATAAATTGAATTAAAAAAAAATTATCATTCTAATTATTTAAGGCTCCAAAGAAAATTAAATTTTTCCATCTTTAGCTTCAATTGCCCCTGAAACATATTCTCCTCTATGACTTGTTAAGATTCTTAACAATGGTCTTAATTTAATCCACCATTGGTGCTTTGGAAGCCTATGTTCAAAATCTGTTTCTTCAGCTAGATCAGTCACAGGTGTAAATTCAATAGATTTACTCTTGATACCGAGTAAAGTACAAGTATCTTTTGTTGAAGCTTTTCTTTCACCTGTTGTTAAATCTATTGTTTTTTTACATTGTTGCATCATATGTTCACATGCTTTAACACCAAATTTGGTTCCCATGTTCCTATCAAAAACTGAAGGATTTCCACCTTGTTGACAATGTCCAAGAATATTTACTCTACTTGTAAAAACTCCTTTACCTTCTTCATTGAATACTGCCATTACAAAGTCAGTATTGTAATTCTTTGATGCTTTTTCAGATTTTACTACTAAATATCTTTTAACTCCATGATCCATTTTTTGTTTAATAACTTCACAATCCTCTTTAATATCATCCACGGTAAATTTCTCTTCAAATATATATGCATTATCAGCTCCAGAAGCAAGAGCAGTCAATGTAGCAAGATAACCACAATATCCTCCCATTGTTTCAATAATGAAAACTCTTTTCTTTGTACCATTAGCACTTTGTTTAATCTTATCAATCATTTCACAAATAGTATTTAATGCTGTATCACTTCCTATAGTCATGGATGTTCCTGGAACATTATTACTAATTGTAGCTGGAACAACAACAATTGGAATATTGAAGTATGGATATTTATCTCTTGCTTTTTCAAATTCAATAGCTGAATGATAAGCTTCAAAACCACCAATCATTAAAAGACCATGAAGATTATATTTTTTCATTGTATCATGAATTTTTTCAAAATACTTATTAGGTAATTGTTTTTGTGTTCCAAGGATACTTCCACCAATCATCACCCAATTATTTACATCAGCCCAATCCATTTTTTTAAGTACACCTGAACTGAATCCTTCAAAAGAATCTTCAATAGCATATACATTACAATGATGATATAAAGCAGATCTGACAAATGACCTTATTGCTGCATTCATTCCACCAGCTGGAGCACCAATATTCATTACAGCAACATTAAAAACATTCCCTTCTGATAAGTTATCTTTTTCTCTTGGAATATGAAGTTTGGTAAGCATTCTATATGTATCAAGATTCCTTTTAAAAGAAGGCCCACGTAATTCAACAGCTAAATCAAAATCTAATCTATTCATTGCTTTTTGAACTTCTTGTGTTTTGATAACACATTTCATCAATGGAACTCTAACAATTTGATTTCCTTCAATTGATATAACACATGGTTCAGATTCAGGAGTCATTTCCATTAAAGCTAAAACAGCTTCAGCACCCATTCTTGATCCAAGTAATCTATCAAAAGCTGAAGCATTACCACCTCTTTGAACATGGCCAAGTACAGTAATTCTTGTATCATATTTCAATGTTTCTTTAATGACTTTTTGGACCATAAGTGAGGATATTGGATGTCCTTCTCTATCAATAGCACCTTCAGCTACAATGATTAAATTTAATCTTTGTCCATTTTCCCTCATTTGAGCTAACTTTTTACAAAGAATTTCTGGCCAATTAGTTGGTTGTGGCCATTCAGGGATGAAACAAAAATCAGCTTCAGAGGCAAGTGATGCAACTAAAGCTAGGTAACCACAATGTCTACCCATAACTTCAATAACAAAGGCACGTTGATGGGATTGAGCAGTTGAAGTTACACAATCAGTTGCTTCTATAATACGATGGAGTGCTGTATCAGTTCCAATAGTCATATCAGTTTTGGCAAAATCATTATCAATTGTACCAACCATACCACAAATTTGGATTGTTGAATGAGCATCAGCCTCAGCCTGGGTAATTCTACCCTCAGCAACAAGTTTACCAATCAATTCTGGCCATTCAACTCTAAATGTATTAGCACCAGTTAAAGAACCATCACCACCAATACATACTAAATTTGTGATACCTTTCTTAATTAAATTATAACAGGCTTTTAATCTCCCTTCTATCTCTTTAAAGTCCATACATCTAGCAGATCCAATAATTGTTCCACCCTTTTGAATAATATCAGAAACAGAATCATATGTTGCCTCCTTTATATATTCTTCACCATCAACCATACCTTGATATCCTTCATGTATAAGGTAAACTTTACATCCTAAATGCAAACCCATTCTTACAACAGATCTTACTGCAGCATTCATTCCTGGAGCATCACCACCAGATGTGAATACAGCTAAACCACATCCTTTATATTTATCACGAATAATAGTTCTTCCTTCATGTCCCATAGTAGGTACAATAGAATCACGATGATAAAGTTTATTTCCTTTTGATGTAAACATGATTATTTACCTGTAATTGATTATTATATATATTGATAAGAATAAAGTACGATGATAAGAGATAAATAATACTATCAAAAATACTAAAAAGGTGGAGAAAAAAATTTTAAAATATATAAAAGAATAACTTTATCTAATATAAACATAGGACAAACATATGTGCCTTGTAAAGTTTGTGTGTAAAGGGCAGAGTTAGCTTTATTTTAAAATTATAGTTTGGATATAAATGTACAAAAAAGAAAAGCGTGAAACATTGATTGGCTTGTTGTATGAATAAAAATTACAATGCCTCTAAATTTTTTTATCATTCCAATTTTCTTCGAAGTAAATAATGCTATAGCATTATATTTTATGCGAAAAGGTTAATTAGTTAATTTTATAATATACCTAGGAGTGAATATTTTTCTAGAAAGTATGAAAGTATGTAAAAATATATATAAATATTTGATAACAGCGAATAGTACAGATGAAGATATTGAGCAAACTTTCTTTAAAATAACCTTTAAATAGTATTAGAATATGTAGTAAAAAAAAATAAAATAAATAGATGCGTGTTAACTTTGATTATAAATTAAAAATATTTACATTTATTTTAAATGCTTTTCAAATAGTGAGAACGTTACAAGTTATTTATAATTGATAATTCCTTCAATTGTTGTTAAATTTTGTCATTAGTATTATTTGGAAAGAATAAAAAAATTGTTAGATAGATAAAGTGTATTATTTTGAAATACAAAGTTTCAAAATTATAATATATCAAAAAGGATAAATATAAAACTTTTATAACAATGGTTTATATAACAATAGTGTATGTAGTAAAATTGAAAATCTTAAGAACCATCCAAGAGATGTTCTAATGATATAAATCTTTAAGTTGATAGAAAAAGAGGGATTACGTGCAAAGTATTAAAAGTTATGATAAATATTTTGGAAAATAATATATTATCGAATAGATAAATTATTTAATAATATTGAAGCAATTATATGATAAGTATAACAATAAATTTCAATGCATTATGAATGACATAATATCATACTTTAATTGGAATGTAATAATATGTGTAATGATTATATATCTAAAAAGGAGAGGTAATAAAAAATGTCATTACAATTTTTTTCCTCAAATTTAATTATATAAATGTTTTGACGACATTGAAAAATGATAATATTTTTATGTGATGATATTTGATTTCTAACACTCCGACACTTTTCGAAAAAGTATTTATCCATCAAGTGGTTTTATTTTCTTTAACTTTCTTATTAACATTTTTTTAAATTGATGAACATTTGTGCAACATTTTTTTTTTCAAACACTAGATTGATTTTTGGAACGAAAATTATATAGTAAACATTGGAATAATGTCACATTATTAAAATGTGTTATGACATATTATATGTTAAGATTATCTTTTATTTACAAATAAAATATTATTATATTTTTAGAAAATATGGGACTCAAAGAAATTTTTGGAATTGATAAACTCCAGAAATTTGCACAACTTATCAAACACAATGGAGGTATTCGTGGTACTTTGAAACGTAGATATCTTATGGATGCAACTCGTGGTGGAGTCCTTGTTGGTGAAGATAAATTCGGTAACAAATATTATGAAGTAAGTTTTATTAATATTTTTCTTTTAAATAATATTTTATAGGATAATACTTTTTTTATGCCTAGAAATCGTTATGTTGTATTCCCAGATAGAGTATGGCTTGACTATGATGCTTCACAAATCCCTCCAGAATGGCATCGTTGGTTGCACCATATCGGTAATGAGACACCAGAAAAAGAACCATTACAAAGACAAAAATGGGTTTTAGATCATGCAGAGAATCTTTCTATTATTGAAAAGGAAAAGTACATACCATATTCTACAACAAGAACAAAGATTCAATCATGGGTTCCACCAAAAAAGAATTAAACAACAGAGTCATATACTTTTTGTTTATAAATATTTTAATTATATAATTCAAAATATAGGAATTTATAGAAAAGAACATTTTTTTTATTGGTATTTTTTTTTAGATTTTTTTAAAAAAGTTTTTAAAAAATAAGATTAATTATAATCACGTTTGAAGACAAAAAGATAAAAGATTAATGATAATGATATACAAATTATAATACAAGGTAAAATATATTCAAAAAAAAATCTATATTTAATAAATGGAGAGGAAGCAGTCATTTTGAGAAATGCAATTGTTCTTGGATAATCACAAAATTGTCCAGCATAATCTTCAGTACATTTGCAATAGGGGATTCCAATAATTTTATTTTTCCAAAATTTACACTTTGCAATACCTCCATTGTTACATTTGATTGGTGAATGATAATCCTCAGGACAGGTATTAATTATTGGTGTTGGATATTGTTTCTTTGTCATTGGATAAGGTCGTTCTGTTGAATCTGGTAATGTAATAATAACTATATCCTTCACAAATTCGGTGATATTACCAGTCATTACTATTTCACTATGATTATTTGTTGAATCTAAAATTTTGATATAAAATTGTCATAACGAATACTTACTCAAATTTGATATAGGATTAAGAAGACATAGTAGAATTGAAATAAGATATATCCAAAAAATCTTCATATTAAGTTTTGTTATTAGTTAATTAATGGTTGTAGGGTATTTACATAAAAGCAGCGTATTTATAAGGATACACAAGTAAAATGATTACATTTCATTGAGTCATCGTTCTGATAGATAAAATACCAAATTTATTTTAGTTAGAAGTTTAATATCAACAACATAACGAACGGTAAAGAACATTAAAAATAAATACATCTATAAATACAGGGAATTAAAATGAATAATATCCTATTTATCATCACAATAACACATTTCAGCTAATTCATAATATTTATTAGCTAATTTTCCTTTCATTGCTTCCATAGCGGCTTCGGCAGCATCATTATAAAAATTGTATGCTTCAACACTATCTCTTTCAAGTCCATAACCTCCTTCATTTGACATTTGTCCCATCTTTGCCAAAATTTCATATTGAGGGCAGACAAAAGCTAAATCTTGTTTATTAGAACCATTTTCATCATTGTGATCCTTAATTTCATCCAAAGCATAATATTCAAGTGCTTTTTCATACCAGTACATTGCTTTACTCCAATCTGTATGTTTTCCATTAGGTAGATTAGTACCAGTTTCATATGCGGAAGCTATAAAATGAATTGCATCTCTATCAGACATCTCTGCAGCCAATTCCATAAGTTTAAAACCAAATGATATTACATCATCCGTATCAGTGATATTATATTTTTTCAAATCACCAGATTGAATATCTTTCATAAGGTCATGTGGTAAATCATATGCCATTTCAGCTATCGTTTTTATGGCTTCCAAAACTCCACATTTTCTTGAAATATCCAAATGGAAAAGAGCAGATTCTTTATCATAAATTAATTCTTCATTACTTAATTCATTCCTGATACAAGAATCCCATGATTTGGAATTATTGACATTAAATTGTCTGCTGAATTTACCAATTGAATAATATCTAGCCAAATCTAAATGTACTTGACCAAGGACAAAAAGAGAATTACTATTTTTTAATGAATTTAACATTGAATTATTATCACTTGCATTAAGCATAAATCCAGCAGGTTTTGACATTTTTCTAACAGCACTTTGAAAACGTGATGCTTCACTTTGTAAAGAATCAGAATACCCACTGTAATAACGCTTTCTACGTGTGATTCCACCATTAGAAATATTATCACCATCATTAATTGAATATACAGATGAAGTTCTTCCCTCAATTTCATCTTCTTTTATGAATGTTTCCTGGAGATTCTTTGAAATAATATGGAGATCTTCTTTTTCAAGACAATGTTCACAAACACATTCTTCTGGATGTTCTTCATCTTTAATACTTTCTAATGAATGTAAACTATTCATCGAGATTGTTCTTAATCTCAACCTTTCCATAGCATTCTCTCTAGATGTAACTATAGATTCACAGGGATCCAATGACATTTGTGCATGTGTTGAAAATTTTGTAGAAGGATTAGACATATAAAAGGAACTTCTTCTACTTCTACTAATTAACTCTTTTGGTGATAAATCAAATTCTGTTAATCTCATCATTCTACATATATCATTACATTGATGTGAATGAAAGAATAAAGCCATTCCTTTGGTTCCAAGATTTCCACCACCATAATCTGTCCCAAAAGCTGTATGAATTTGTGGATCAGTATAAAGATCATCCACACCTTGAATATCAACTATTATCAATTGATGACCACTTCTCTCGAATGTAAAATGACTAAAAGCATGTGGTGTCATTCTATTAATTTCAGAAACAAATCCTGAATTTGAATTATGTTTGATATATTCACCTTCAATATAATGTTCCAAATGGTAAAGTGGAGCATCTTCTTCTTCTATAAATTCTAATATAGACATTTGAAAAATATCAATCTAAAAAAATGATTCAAGATTATAAAATTTAATCTTACCTTTTTAGGAGGATTATGACGATTAAATTCTTCAGCCCATAACTTACTATCCATTTGGAGTTTGACATCTTCAAAATAGATATTTCTATCAACCTCTTGAATATATCTCTTACAAACATAATTCATTGCCAACTTCCAATTAGTTTCACTACAATCATACTCCATCTTTTTCAATCTAAAACATTCTCTCATTGCTCCACGTGCAAAAGACTGAAATGGATAAGTTATAATTAACCTCTACAAAAAACATACCTTTTCTTGTTTCTTAACATACACTTCATCCTTTTTCCATGTCTTATAAGAGGCATTGTATGTATATCTAATACATTTACACGTTTTTTCTTCATGAATTTTATACTTTAACCAGGGATCTTTTAATGATAAATCCAAAGCTTTTCTTGCGATTTTTTTCCAAAGCATTTTATAATTAATAATTTTCTTAGGTCCATCTATTATGATGGTATTTTCCTTATCCTCATCTCCATCATGGGTCGGTTCATCATTCTTTATAGACATTGTTACAACCGTAAAAATATTATGTATGACAAAAAGTGTTGTATTTAGAAAGAATGAATAATATTTAGGGACGTTTTTATTTAATATATAATTACATCAATGATGAAAAGGAAGACACGTAATTGTATATATCATTCATCAAAAAGGACTAAATAAAAAAAAACTATACTATCAATTGCATTTATATAGTGCAAGTAATAAGAAATTCTTTTATCATCTTTGAACCGTAGAAAGAACAAAAATTTATTAAAATTATAAATGCTAAGATTTTGCATTTTTATATTCCAAAAAGAAACTTATAGAGGAGTAGTAATTAGATAGGAATAAGTGTCAGCACCATTAACGTTTAAATTTTATGCCTCTCATTCTCTTTGTTATGGAAAGGTATTAAATAAATTTATATATAAGTAGGTTCTCTTGTTAAAAGACAAGTTGGGACATTTTAAACAAATTATAATTTTTAACTTTTTATCTTTATCAAAACAATAAAATATTTCTATCGTACAGGAGTGAATCATACTTTCAAGCGCGTACAAATTTTTAAGAATATTTGCTTTGGGAGTTTTTGAATAATGGTAAAACGTCTATTTAAATTTTTATTATCTCTAAAGATCATTAATATTCAATCGTGTATAATTTTTTATTTTCAATTATAATGTTCGGATTAGGGGATATACCTCTTGTGGGAAGGATTGTCAATTATTTTGGAGACTTACTTAATGGAACAAACTATGGGTTTGATGATAAATTGTTTACTTATGATGAAATATACAAATCTAATAAAAGACCAATTAAGACGGAAAATATGAAGATATCAGAGTTGAAAAATTTATTGAAACCTGGTGATATGGTTGAATTTGAAAGTAATATATTAGGAATCAAGGCTTATGGTCATTGGGGATTATTTCTTGGAATAAACAAAGAAGGAAAACATATTTTGATTCATTTAGCAAGAGAAAGTGTACAAACGTCAGAAACAAGTTATTGGTCTCAGTTGTTAAATGTATTTGAACGAAATTCAGGTGTTATGTCAATTCATTTATGTGATCTGGAGACGGCAGCCTTCTCAAATCAATTAGGTAGAATTAACAATTATTTGGATAATGAAAAAACACCCAATCCAGCATGTTATATTAGGAAGATTGCTATTGAGGCATTAAAAAAGGATGCAGAGTATGATTTAATAACAAATAATTGTGAACATTTTGTAACGGAGCTGAGGTACAATGAAAAAGTCAGCTTGCAAGTGAAACAGTATCAAATTTTTGTGACGATCTATGAGACGTTAACAAATATTCCATATCATTATTTTTCACATAATGTGTAATTTTAATTAATTTTTATAATTATTTTATAATTTCTAACAAATTCAATGATACATTAAGACAAGTATTATTATAAAGTATATTCTTAAAGAATACTCAAATTAAAACCACCATGTGTTTTGATTTAGATTCTGAATCAATGTTATTTTCTTTCTTTAGTAATTACTCTCTGATATCACCATGTATGTAGAGCCAATAGGGTGAATGTATATATACTCTCCAAGATTAAAGAATTAACAATCGTACAAAAATAAAGGCTTTAATTATGTCAGCTATTATTAATTAATCCTTTAATTTGAACAAATATTATTAAAAATTTAATAATTAGGTTAGAAGACGACCCTATTTTTTGTCATTATGATATAGAAAAAATATTCCTAATTTTTTTTTGTAATGATATTATGATTATACCTTTATTTTTAATATTTATTAATCTAATAATTAATGAATCATGTTTAAGAATACGAGAGCCTCCACCACCACCTCCTAAACCTCCAAAACCACCTATTCCACCTATTCCACCAAATCCACCAATACCTCCTGTTCCTCCACGTCCACCATTGCCTCCAATACCACCATTTCCTCCATTCCCACCTTTCCCAAAACCGACAACAACAACAACAACCACTACGACTACAACAACTACAACTACAACAAAGCGTAAGGAAAAGAATAATCTGAAGAATCACTAATATTATTTTTTTTAGCTTGCTGTCCACCTATAAGTAAAACGAATCCTCCAAGAGTAAAACCTCCAAAAGGAACAACAGGAGGCAATTTAGATGAATGTTCAAGTATAAGAAGAGTTTCAGCTGGTAATTGCCCAGAAACAGCTCAAATAATATGTTCAAAAGGGATTGGAACAATTACTGAATCCGTATTATTACAATTTTTTAATGGCATTAATGTTGTAACAATTGCTCAGGGCGTCAATTCAGCTGCATTAACTATATATTGTACAGTAAATGGATGGAATTTATTAATTGATGGAAATTATCAATTGTTCTCATCAGTTTCATGCAGTCAAAATACATTGAGTTCTGGAGATTATACTGATTATGATGGAATTCCTGGACAACCCTTAGGAAATAGTGTCCTTTCTCATTATTTACCTCCAGCACGAACTTCAACAACGACTACAACAACTACCACCACAACGACGACGACAACGACAACACCTTATTGTCAATGGCCTCCTTATTGTGGTGGTCCACCTCCATATCCGAAAAGGTTTCAACATGATACACCTAATGGTTATGCATGGGCAGAAATTGAAGAATTTCCTGTGACTCCAAATCAAATTCCACCACCTATTAAACATTATCCTTCACCACCACCTACTTCCAATAATAATAATAATAATAATGGTGGCTATGCTTGGTATGATAATGTTCAATATCCAGCATCATCTGGATAATAACTTTCTGATAATAAAAATTTTTTTTAATTTGTGATAGGAAATTATTGATATCAATCTTATACATATTTTAATAATCTTTTTCCTTTATCATTATTTAATAATAATGAGACCATCAGTGGTAGTGACGATATTATCATAAAAATATCAGTAAATGCTTACTAAAGCGTTATACATCATAGGTCTAATTTTACACACGTAAATATAAAAATATACAAACATCTTTATTTCCAATGACAGTTGGGTTAGGATATAACAATGTATAATTATATTTTACAAGATAAATTTGTATCAATTTTTCTTGTTGCACTAAAATAATTCATATCACAACATTTTATCTCTTCTCCATCAATTAATTGATTTAAAATTTCACCTACAACAGAACCAAATTTGAATCCAGTACCAGAGAATCCAGATCCAATTGCTATATTAGAATACATTGGATGCCTATCAAGTATAAAATTTATATCTTTTGTCATCTATAAAATTTGAATTAATCTTTTCATCTAATTAATTAAAACGTACCTGATAAACACAGGAAATAATTTTTTCTGGTTTACTACTTTCTATGAATGGTAAATGCTTTGAAATATGTTTACCTGACTCTTTAGCCATCCAAGCAGGAATTTTTCTATCAATATGTGATGAATCTATATCAAATACATCTCCATTATGTACACCAAACTTTATCATATTTTTAAAATCAACACCGGGAATCATAAATACTTCCTCATTATCTTTTGTTGCTATAATTGTAGGTGAATTATTTTTTGGAGAAAAATATTTTTCAAAAATATTTTCATACTCTTTCTTTATTTTCCAATAATTAACAGAAACAAGGAGAGGTGTAGATTGAAGTTGAATTTCAGGTAGTAATTTATTTAACCATGCACCAACAGTTATAATTAATTTTTTCGTTTCAAACATTTCCCCATTATCTGTTATTATCTTAACGATATCTCCAGGAATAATTTCAACAATTTTTGTCTTATCCTTTATTTTCCCATTAAATTTTTTAATTAATCTTTCAGATACTTTTAAACATTTATCTGCATAGATAACACCTCCTTTTTTATCCAATACACCATACCATCCATCTTCGTCATACTTTAAATGAGGGTATCTTGCATTTATT
This sequence comes from Parastrongyloides trichosuri, assembly GCA_000941615.1. Taxonomy (NCBI): domain Eukaryota; kingdom Metazoa; phylum Nematoda; class Chromadorea; order Rhabditida; family Strongyloididae; genus Parastrongyloides; species Parastrongyloides trichosuri. The sequence goes on from LM523194.1 coordinate 153,876, forward strand.
TCTTTACCTTCCATAATTTCATATTCTGCGTTTATTTTCTTCAACCATTTAACTCTTTCCGTTGTACCATTTTTATCACCAAGCCATAATAATCCGCAAGATGTATATAACTCTTCTCGATTGTCGTCATCATTCATCATTTCATCCCATAATTCAAAACTTCTTTTGGCCATATTGACATAGATTTTATCTGTGTGGCATAACCTAATTATTCTAGAAGCTCCATGAGAACTTCCATTATTATGAAATAATGAAAACTTGAAAAAATTGTTTAAAAAATATTAATATATATCTTACTTGTTCTATCAATAAAACTTTTTTACCTCTTTTAGCAGCCTGATAAGCAGAAGAGAATCCCATTATCCCAGCACCAATAACTATTACATCGAAAATCATTATAAAAAATGTAAATTAAAGTATTATAATTTTGTTTATTAGAATAATCTACCTTTATATGAACATTAATTTATTATCATTTTTAATAACAATCATGTCCTTGACATTTTTATAATCAACTTTTGATTACTTTTAATGAATTATTTTGTCTTTTGTGATAAGATATCATAATTTTATTAAATATTTTAAACTCTTTTTATTGTATATTATATGGCATATTAAAAACAATTTTTTTTCTTTAAATTGTTCTTGTGGCACTAAATTTTTTCATATTACAACACTTTATTTCTTCGCCATCAATAAGTTGATTTAAAATTTCACCTACAACAGAACCAAATTTAAATCCGCTACCACAAAATCCAGATCCAATGACAATATTTGAGTAATTTGGATGTTTATCAAGTATAAAATTGTCATCCTTTGTTATCTAAAATTTTTATATAGCATTAACTTTTATTAATTTAATTAAAACATACCTGATAAACACATGAAATAATATCTTCTGGTATATCATGTTCTATAAATGGTATATGTTTAGCAATATGTTCGCTAGCCTTTTCTGCCATCCAACTAGGAATTTTTCTTTCCTCTCTTGGTAAATCTATGTCAAATACTTCACCTCCATGTATTCCAATTTTTATTGTATTTTTTATATCTACTCCTGGAATCATAAAAAGCTCATCATTACCTTTTGTAACAATTAATGTTGGTGACTTATTTTTTGGAGAAAAGTATACCTCAAAGTTATTTTCATACTCTTTTTTAACTTTCCAAAAATTAAGAGATACAAGGAGAGGTGAAGATTTAACTTGAATTTCAGGTAATAATTTATTTAACCATGCACCAACAGTTATAATTATACTTTTAGATTCATAAATTTCTCCATTCTCTATTTTCACTTTTATAATATTTCCAGGAATTATCTCTACAACTTTTGCATTATCTCTAATTTCTCCATTAAATTTTCTAATTAATCTTTCAAATGCTTTTAAACATTTATCTGCATAGATAACACCTCCTTTTTTATCTAACACTCCATACCATCCTCCTTCATTATAGTTTAAATGAGGATATCTTTCATTAATTTCTTTACCTTCCATAATTTCATATTCTGCATTTATTTTTTCTAATAACTTAACTTTTTCTTTTGTTCCATTTTTATCGCCAAGCCATAAAAATCCACTTGATGTATACAATTCTTCACGATGACCGTCATCCTCCATCATCTCATCCCATAATTCAAAACTTCTTTTTGCCATATGAAGATAGGTTTCATCAGCCTGACATAATCTAACTATCCTAGATGCTCCATGAGAACTTCCATTATTGTGGAATAATGAGAACTTTAAAATAAATTATTTTAAAATATAATAAAAATAATATTTACTTGTTCTAACAATAACATTTTTTTACCCTTTTTAGCTGCTTGATATGCAGAAGACAACCCCATTAGACCAGCTCCAATAACAATAACATCAAAAGTCATTTTTAAAATATCTTCACTGTAAATTAAATATTATAATTTAGTTTTCTTAAAATTTTCTTTATTTTTATATTAATATTTATTTCTTATCAATTTTAATAACATTATGGCCTTGACATTTTTATATCAACTATTTGATTAATATTAACGTATCATTATTCATCATTGATACGATATCATTTTATTTGTTTGTATTTTCAACTTTTAAATTGATTAAAATTTGTTTTAGAGAGTACTTTTTAATCTCAAAAAAAACCTTTTAAATTTAATACTATTTCATAAAACATTATCATGTCATATTTGGTTTACACTTGATAATATATATGTAGATTAATTTAAAAAATAGTCCTTTGTTTAATCATTTCAATACTTTTAACTTCATTCATTCCAAAAAAGATATGTCGTAAATGATGTAAATGTTAAAAAAAACTCTTAACCTTTATCGGAATAATAAATATTTGTTTTAAAATTTCAAACAAACCATATGTAAGATATCGTTTTTGCAAATTAAATCCAAACAATATAAAAGACCAATCGATATAAGTAATGTCATTTATTATAATGCTATTATAATATTATAATTGCAAGATATGTCTTGTCATATCAATAATATTTAATGCCTTTTCAATTGAAAAAATATAAACCAACTTTTTAGAGAAATATTTTAATTACTTAATATAAATTAATAACATCATCACCAATATATTATTTAGTTTCTCCTCCCTCGAAATGTAAGATGTACATTCCTTTATGATAAGGAATAAAACAATGTATATATACTAGCTTTATATTAATTCTCTTACTTTTAAATTGTGCTTTAATATATAAAATATCTAGAATGTATATTTAAAGTATATATTCGTAAGAGATAAGGCTTTAAGTATTTGTGTATAGAAGAAGTATATATAGTACAATAAATATATCTCTATATCGACTATTCATTTTTGATATGTAACAAATATACCAGATGTTCTTAAATATAATTTATTTTCATGTCAAAAAATTTATAACTACATCGTCTATATTCAAAAAAGACAGATTTATTAAAAAAAGATAATTGTTGTTAAAAACAGAGATATTAAAAAGAAAAATAAATATAGAAAATATCTATAGAATGGAAATTTATTATTTGTTTAATGTTTTATAAATAATACAATGATATTTACCTATTTAACAATTTTTTTTTATTATAGATTTTTACTAAACCTCAGTTGTTCAAAAATTTATTAGCAAATTTTATTAAAATAATATTATTATTTTTCTAATGGTCCAAGATTGTCATTTTTCTGTTTCTATGAATAGGTATGTTTAAATAATATTAAGTAGGAAACTAAATCATTTCTACTCTTTGACATCTTAACATTTTTTATAATGAAAGTAAAAATATATAAATATGCGCAATTAATCACCAAATTATCTTTTTGTTATTTTTTATAACATTAAAAAAATACATTCAGGAATCATACATCAAAAGTTTTAGTAGAAGAAGCCTTTTAACATTTAATAATATTATATTTATAAAAATAAAATTGTAAGAATTTTTTTAATATTTATTTTTATTATTAAAATTATTTTTACTAGCTAATGTTTCTTTTTTTTACCAAAGAAAAAAAATATAATTGCATTTTGTATCTTGAAATATTCTTTTAACATTTTTTGTCTTTACTTTCATTCTATCGAAGGGGGTAAAAAATTATTTCAAAACTATACACAAAATAATAAAATTTAATTATATTATTTTTTTTTCAGAAATAATTTCTACCAATCCGAATATTGTAGAGCACAACACAAATATTGAAGTGCTTCTCAAATTTTTTAAGAATTCAATTTCCATCATATTAATATATATAATAGGGAAGAGAAAATTAAACAGGAATTGAAAAGAACTTTGATTCTTCATATATATGGTAAAGAATTATCTTGACAGAAAATATACATTATATGATAATAGGTTTAACACATATTAGAGTATATTTTCTGAAATACTTTTTGATATATAAATAATTATTATAGTAATAATAATTTTCATGTGTACATTTTTAAAAATCATTCCTGTCACAAGCTTTACCTCCAAATTACACATTACATCAGAAGTTGTTACAAACATTTAAAAAAATCACCTATTGTCTGGAAGGGAAGATATTAAATATATTTGTATATGTAAAAGAGTGAAGATTTAATATATGCTTTTTCACCTTTTCAACTCAACTGTTGTAGAAGAAGAGAAGTAAAAACGTGACACAAGAGACAAAACGAATGAAAATATAACTATAATCAAAAAGACTGACAAACATTTAAAGTTATATACAATCTACATATATTCTTTTTAAAGTGAATTATACCATATATATATATCAGACTCTTTCTATATGTAATTGAAATTATTTTTAGTAGGATACAATAATACAACCCAAAAACTTGTTACTACCTCTACATTAGATATTAAAAAATATATTTTATAACCTTTAAAAAGTCATTTGGTAATAACAAATGATATTTTTGTTGTAACATACGACAATATACTTATATGTAGACACCAAACATCCTTATATAAATATAATTATTTTTAAAAATTAAAAAGATGGGATCAGACACTTTAGTGATGGTACCCCCAAAAACAATTTCTCCATCTACCTCTGTACAGTTATGCCAATTTATAATCCCTACCAGCAGTCTGATACAATTTGGTCAAATGAACTTTTTAATTACTGATAGGCCTAATGAACAAAATATGGATGCTTTTATTAGAGTAAGTTTCAATGATCATTGATGAGATTTTAAAATTACTTTATTATTAATTTTATCGTCACGTGATAAAGGACGAATAATCTTTATAATTTTAGTAAAATTTAATTAAAAATAATTTATGTTATACCTTATCTTTATAGGAATTGGAATATTATGGAGCAAAAATTGTTGTTAGAGTTTGTGAACAGACATATCCAACGGTTCCTTTGACATCACATGGGATATCAGTTATCAATTGGGAATATCCTGATGGAGCACCACCACCACAGGATGTTATTAACAAATGGATTGAATTAGTTAAGAAAACTTTTAAACACCCTCATACATATATAAATGAAGAAAATAACGAGAATTCTTCAATCAACAATAATAAGTTATCAGCCTGTATAGGTATTCATTGTGTAGCTGGTTTAGGAAGAGCACCAGTTCTTGTAGCAATTGCTTTGATGGAGGCTGGTGTTGGATATGAAGAGACAATCTTAGCAATAAGACAAAAAAGAAGAGGTGCTTTTAATGAGAGACAGTTAAACTTTTTGAAATCTTATAAAGGTTCAGGACAACTTACAAGTTTAGCATTACCATTAAAAATTAAACCAGAGAAGTATTGTGGAATTATGTGAATATTATTATTTGTTTTTTTATAATTTTAATTGTTTTGTATATTCATATCATTATTAATTCTACTATTTAAAAAAAATATAAGTATTTTTTTTATTATATATTAATAATAAAGATGAACATATTTTCTTATTTGATAATACTTTTTGTTAAAGAATCTTTAAAAAAATTTAAAGTTTAAAAGAATTATTAAATTTACCATAAAAAGAAGCTAGATAACAGTATGCGGAACAAAGAGGTGTACCAACAATGTCTATTGTTGAAGCCAATCCATTATAAATGGTATTCAAAATTGATGTGCTGTTAGTTGTTGAAGTCTTGAACCAATAGTTTGTATGAAATGGACAATTAACATGAATGTTTGGAATGACTGTTGTTGATGAGACAGTCGTTGATGGTATGGTTTCTGTAGTGTTAGAATTTCCAATATGTATTATAAGGAGGATAATAAATGATATGTATACAATATTCGGAAACATTTTTATGAATAATATTCATTGTTATTATATCATTTAATATTTATTATTATTTTTTTTACTATTTTTAAAGAGATTATTAATATGGTGATCATTAAAATATTATTAGCTGTTTTAAATAAAAGCAGTGAACCGCCATATTATTTTATAAAAAAAGTATGTTCAAAAAATAAATAATAAAGTCCAAGGCTATCTTAATTAATTATGCAATTATAAATAAAATACAAAATATCGTGAAAGAGAGATGTTTACATTATCAAATTAACTCATTAAAATAAAAATTTTATTATCTTATCATAAAAAGTACCATCCGTCAAACATTTCATCTTCACGTTTTCTTTTTTATAAATTCATCGATAAGATTAAATTATTATATATAAAATTAAACTGGAAGAGTAAAGGCCTTTCATATCTAAAACTATTTACCTTATCATTTTTCTATTCAAATCCTTTTTCTCTTTCTTTCTCTTAAATTATCATTATATATAACAAATTTTGTTACATTGATATTATATTTATTTTTACACAAACTTTAAGTATAGATATTACCTTATATCAAACATGATAATGAATTATATCACGGTCTTGTGATTATGTGATAGTAAAAATGATTATTTAACTGGAAATTTTACTAAAATAAACTTTTCTTCTTTCTCTCCTTGCACCTAGTTACTTCACGTTTATTAATAAATAAAATATTGTTATAGGTTTTTTATCAATCAAAGTTGATACTTCATCTAATCTTTGGTTTTAATTTATGGCTCCCCAAAACATTGAAAAGTATTCTAAAGATACTCCTGACATTGAGGTAAAGAATTAATTAATATGTATTTTAATATAACAATAAAATTATATTATTTATAGTCACTTCTTGCTTTGAATCCACGTGTTAACACTCATGTTAAAGCTATACCAACAGCTGAAACAAAGAAAAATAAATTGAATTGGAAAAGAAATGAACCAAAAGGATGTAATACTAAATCATGTAATAATGGATCTAATCCTTATGAAAAAGATTTCCGTGATATTAAACATACAACACTTTCTGAGAGAGCTGCTCTCCGTGAATCAGCTAGATGTTTGAAATGTGCTGATGCTCCATGCCAAAAGTCATGTCCAACATCTCTTGATATCAAAGCTTTTATAACATCAATTTCAAATAAAAATTATTATGGTGCTGCTAAACAAATATTTTCTGATAATCCTTTAGGCTTAACATGTGGTATGATTTGTCCAACATCCGATCTTTGTGTAGGTGGTTGTAACTTGGCTGCTAGTGAAGAAGGACCAATAAATATTGGTGGGTTGCAACAATATGCTACAGATGTTTTTAAACAAATGAATATTAAACAAAAAATATCACCTGAAATTGTTTCTTTAACCAAAGATAATACCTCTTATCAACAAAAGATAGCGCTCATTGGTTGTGGTCCAGCATCCATATCATGTGCAACCTTCTTAGGAAGATTAGGTTATAGTGATATTACAATTTATGAAAAGAACTCTGATCCCTCCATTATTGGTGGATTATCAACAACCGAAATTCCACAATTTAGATTACCATATAATGTTGTTGATTTTGAGATTCAATTGATGAAAGATCTTGGTGTTAAAATTGTTAATGGAAAATCACTTCATACTTCTGATTTGACAGTTTCCACGATTAAAGAAAAACTTGGAGTTAAAGCTTTATTTATTGGTATTGGTATGCCAGAAGCTAAACGTATCCCAATATTTAAAGACTTGACAATGGACAATGGATTTTATACCTCCAAAGACTACCTTCCAATTGTCGCTAAAGGATCAAAACCTGGTATGTGCTCATGTTCCTCTTCACCATTACCAAATTTTAATGGATTAAGAGTCATTGTACTTGGTGCTGGAGATACCGCCTTTGATTGTGCTACCTCAGCATTAAGATGTGGAGCAGCAAAAGTTACTGTTGTTTTTAGAAAAGGTTTCACAGATATTAGAGCTGTCCCAGAAGAAATGGAAGCTGCTAAAGAAGAAAAATGTGAATTTATGCCATACATGTCTCCAAGAATTGTAAATGTAAAGAATGGAAAAATTATATCAATGTCATTTGTTAAGACTGAACAAGATTTAACAACAGGAGAATGGTACGAAGATGAAGAACAAACATTAACATTAAAAGCTGATATTGTTATTTCTGCATTTGGATCAACACTTATTGATAAAGAAGTTATATCTGCTTTAGAACCATTAAAATTAAATAAATGGGGAACACCAGAAGTTAACTATAAAACACAATCAACATCTGAACCATGGGTATATATTGGAGGAGATTTTGGAGGAGTTGCTGAAACTACCGTTGAAAGTGTTAATGATGGTAAAGTTGCTGCATGGAATATACATAGATATCTTCAAAAAGAGAATGGTATTGAAGTTCCAGAGACACCAGCTCTTCCATTATTTTATACTGCTATTGATGATGTTGATATTTCAGTAGAATTATGTGGAATTAAATTTGAAAATCCATTTGGATTAGCTTCAGCTCCACCAACAACATCTGGTCCAATGATAAGAAGAGCATTTGAACAAAATTGGGGATTTGTTTTAACTAAAACTTTTGGTCTCGATAAAGATCTTGTTACAAATGTTTCTCCAAGAATTGTTAGAGGTACAACATCTGGACATATTTATGGACCTGGACAAGGAAGTTTTATCAATATTGAACTTATCTCTGAAAAGAAAATGGCATATTGGTTGAAATGTATTGAAGAATTGAAAAAAGATTTTCCAACAAAAATTGTTATTGCCAGTATTATGTGTTCTTTCAATAAAGAAGATTGGCAAGAGTTAGCTATAGCTTCAGAAAAAGCTGGTGCTGATGCAATAGAATTAAATTTATCATGTCCTCATGGTATGGGTGAAAGAGGTATGGGATTAGCTTGTGGACAAGATCCTTTTATGGTAGAAAATATTTGTAAATGGGTTAGAGAAGCTACAAAACTTCCTTTCTTTGCAAAGATGACACCAAATATTACTGATGTTAGAAAGATTGCTCAAGCTGCAAAAGATGGAGGTGCTGATGGTGTTACAGCAACAAATACTGTTTCAGGTTTAATGAGTTTGAAATCAGGAGATGGAACTCCATGGCCAGCTATAGGAAAAGAAAAAAGAACTACATATGGTGGTATGAGTGGTAATGCTGTTAGACCAATTGCTTTACGTGCTGTTTCTGCTATTGCTAATGCAATTCCTGGATTCCCAATTCTTGCTACAGGAGGAATTGATAGTGCAGATGCTGCTATGCAATTTATTTATGCTGGAGCAAGTGTTGTACAAATTTGTTCTAGTGTTCAAAATCAAGATTTTACCGTAATTGGAGATTATATCACAGGATTGAAAGCATTATTATATTTGAAGGCTGTAAATAATCGTGATGGTTGGGATGGTCAATCTCCTCCAGTTGCTAAGCATCAAATGGGAAAGAAAGTATTTGTTGAGAATACAAAATTACCAAACTTTGGTAAATTTAAGGAAGAAAAAAAGAAGATTGAACATGAAATTATATTGAAATCAAATATTGTTGATAAAGATATGAATGAATTTACAAAAAGAGATAACGTATCTGAAACATTAAAAATTCCAACTGTTAATGAAGTTATTGGATTAAGTTTAAAAATGATTGGAAGTTATAATGAATTAACAAACAAAGAACAAAAAGTTGCACTTATTGATGATGATATGTGTATAAATTGTGGAAAATGTTATATGACATGTGCCGATTCTGGATACCAAGCAATAACTTTTGATCCAGTAACACATATTCCATGTGTCACTGATGATTGTACTGGTTGTACATTATGTTATAGTGTATGTCCAATCCCTGAATGTATTCAAATGGTAGAGAAAATTATTCCTCATAAAATTAAAAGAGGTTATCCAATGAATAGTTATGAATTATTAACAACATCTGTAGCAGGAAAAATAATTTTAAATCCAAATAATGTTGATTAAATAGATATTTCAAATATAAATAAAAAAAAAATTTTAATAATTAACAAGGTTATTAAAAAAAAAGAATTATTATATTGACCAAAATATTCTTATTGATTAGCAACGAAATATTTATTTAATTTTTTAATTGAATCTATATTTTCTGGGCTAAGTTTCTTGCCTTCATATGGACCTTTACCTTTTACAATATCTAAATAGACACGAATTTTTAAAAATGATGTTATTCCTTTCTCAGTTAATTCTTCAAAAACTCTTGGCTTATTTAACAATTCATTTAATGCTCCACCGGACATTCCTAATACTTTTTGACTAAAATGATATCTTGAGATTGTATGGGTTAATAAATAATTTCTCATCTCTTGACAAAGTGTATCAATGTTAAGACGACCTCTAAATCCATGTTCAGTGTAATCTAATCTTGAGATATCTCTTATTGAATCTGGTACTTTTTGTAATGTATAATCACATTGCCTTTCAACATATTGTAATTGATTTGTATTAACTGATTTATATAGTGGCCTTATAACTGATTTTTCTTTCTTTGCTTTTGAAGGTGTTGAACAATGACCATATCTTCCTGTGATTGATCGTATAAATTCAATATTTCTTTGCCTATAAGAATCTGGAGTTTTATCAGAGTTTTTGTTATCATCTTTTGATCCTTCATCACTTTTTTCTGATTCGTCTCTCTTTTCCAAATCACCTTTCAAAATTGTTTCAACTCTATGATTATGGTATGCTTGAAATATTTCTTTAAGTTCTGAAAGTTTTAAATCAATCTTATTTTCTTTAAATGAGGAAGAAGCCTTTTCATAAAACTCTTCTAATTTTTCATTTGCTTTCTGCCAATTAGAACTATTTTCTTTTTCTATTTTTTCAACATATTCTTCCAATTTAGTAAGTTCTCCCTTCAAATAGGTTGCTTGACTAAGCATTTCTGTTTTATAAACTTTCAATGCATCTGATCTATTTTCAATATGACCATTAAAATCTTCTAACTCCTTATAAGCATCATTAACTTTAATTTTTAAATCATCACAAAATAAATTAACATATTCCTTCTTTTTTTCATTGAATTCTTCAAAGTTAAAAAACTTTCCTTCTTCAAATGGTTTATCTGCTAAAAGGAATTAATTATGAATATATCTAAAACTATATAAACTTACCTTTACCAAAGTCATCGACTAATTTATATAATTGTTTCATTTTATCATCAATATGTTTTTTATATTCTATCATATTTTCTGGACTATATACCTTTTTTTCGTTGTCTGATTTTACGCTATCTTCAGTACTACCTTTTCCTGAATATTCAGATAAACTTCTATATGAAGAAGAACTTTCAGGATTTGATAAAATACTTTGAGATTTTTTAGAAATAGAATTATTAATTTCACTAGAAGATGATTCTTCTTCATCAACGTCGATTGTTGAAGCACGAGATAATTTTTCACCATTATTTTTACAGTCATCATTCCGGTCATTGATAATTTTTCTACCATCAAAAGAAGAATCATTGATATCCTTTTGTTCATTATCATTACTTTTGCCACTATTTGTGTCACTTTTATCCATACTTTCGTTTGAAGACGATGAAGAATTTTCATTAGAGTTTGTTAAATCATAACACTCAATAATTTTATTTGTAGAACCATTAGAAGGTGCTTTATCAACTTCCATATCGTAGTTACATGATAATTTGTCATTTCCATCACGATTTGAATCTCCAGAAACAGTACTTGTTCCCATATTGAATTTAGTGTCCTGTGTAAGATCCATAACTAAAATAACCATATTAAAAGTTATAAAAAAATGTAAATTAACCATAAAAATTATTAAAAAGATAAAATAAATTGATAAGACGAATTTTAAATAATTGCAATTATAGAAATGACGATATTAAAAGAAGTTGCCTTTTCTCCAAACATACATATAAAATTAATGTGTATACAAATTTTCTTTTGAAGATAGAGACAACATGTATTTAATTAAGGGTCGTTTTTAACGGGAAAAATATATATACTAAATAAAATATGAACTGTATCTTCGTTTTTAAAGTTTGTTATTTAAATCTAACTGTTTACAAGCTTTATGATAGCTTTATTTCTCTAAAATTTTATGACAATGTTATGGAAAATATGTTTTAAAACAGATTTTTGATAAACATTATTACATATTAATAAAAAAAGTTTTGTTAAAATAGTGTTAATCGAAATAAAAAATTAATAATATAAAAGTTTTATGTGTCTTCATTTGAACATATAAAATAGTTGCCCACGCAATGAAATATGTAATAAAATGTTTATAAAAAATATATTAAAAATTGTGAGACAGGAAATAGCGAATTATTTAAAATAATTATGTTTATTAGTTATCAAAAAGTTTAAGTGTACTCAACTTTCCATGTAAAAAGCAAATATTTGTGTGAAAAAATATTTCATTTTTGGATAATTAAATTATAAGTTAAGAGGAAATTTTTTTATTGTATTTAAAAATTAAAAAGTAAATTTTAATATAATTTCAAAGTGCTATCTTATCTTCATACGTATAACATATGTAGACCAAACATTATTAAATGTGAAAAACGAAAAGATTTCAAAGTAATCATATATATATATTTATTCTTCATCTATTTTTTATTAAAATATAAAAAAACAACATATTCAAAAACATAAATTAATTTATTGAAATAGATCTTCTCTCTGATATTCTAAATCCCCTTTTCTGAAGATGAATAAACTTACCACAAAAATAAATATTTTCTTTTAGAGGATAAGTATATGGATATGATTTAGAAGAAGATCTTTCTTTTAACTATTACAAATGAAACATAACTGTTCATAAAATTGTTTTTGAATAAATTCAATACAAAAATAACATTACCAAACCTGAAAATTAAAATGAAATAAGAATACACAAAAGACAAAAGAATGCTGATTGACTAATAAGTATTATTTTTTGAAACTTTTACCAAAATTGTTTGATAAAATATTCATACTCTTATACTATATATATTTGATTATCAAACAAGTTGCTTTCATTAAAAAAATTGACACACTCTAACTTCAAATAAAAATATTTTGAAATATTATTTTCTCAAAAAAAAAAACTTTCTCATTTCACAACTTTTAAAATGTTAAATGTTGAGATAATATCGCATGATATCTTCACATCATTTTTACCAACAAAATTAATAAATTATTGAATCATAAACAATGATACATAATAAGTTGATTAAAATACTGAGAAAGATCTTATGTTTAAAAATTAAACTTAAAGCTCAAAATTCATAGATTGAAATAATTTTTTTAATCTTAAGTGATTGACTATTGTTTATTTTAAACAAAATTGAAGCAATTGACAACATTATTTGAAATATATTGAACTGTTGACAATGTTATTAATATTAAAATATTCATCCAAAGAAAAAAAAAATAACTGATAGTTGAATAATACAATAAGAAAAAATTATATTTGACTTTGTTATACATAAGTTTGATTTTGTTAAATATCAGTAAAAATTGAAGAAAAATGTTAAAGAACAACAAATTGAGATATCATAATAAGTTGATAACAAAATTGAAAATTTCATTTTTTAAATAATTATAAATTTTTAATTCATGATCTACTACGAGATCTTCTTCTTGAAGCAGGAGCATCTCTCTCACCTTTATTTGTTGGTCTTCCTTGTTTGGTGACTGAAAAGTCAATGCGTACTTGAACTCCATCAATAAGTTTGTCTCTCATTCTTTCTTTAGCCTAAATATATATTTTTAATATAACTATCAATAAACATTTAAAACTAACCTCAGCAGCTTCAGAAGTTTTATCAAAGTAAATGAATCCATATCCTCTACTTTTTCCTGTAGCTCTATCATAAACAATTTGAACATCATTAACTCTTCCATATCTTTCAAATAATTTGATCAAATCCTTCTCTTGAGTCTTTGGACTCATTCCAAATATTCCTAAACAGTTATTTGGTTCTGGATTTTCTCTACCATCCCTATATCTTTTTGGAGATCTTCTTCTATCATATCCACCTCTACCACCTCCAAAATCACGTCTACCTCCATAACCTCTTGGTGATCTACTACGATCTCTATATCCACCACGTCCACCTCTTGGAGGAGATCTTCTTCTATCATCATATCCTCTGTCTCTTCTTGGAGAACGAGAATAGGAACGTGAAAATTTACGTCCACTACCATTATATGGACGATCCATTGGAGAATAACGTTGGTGTCTACGAGGAGAACGAGAACGTGAACGACGCTAAAAAAAATAGTATAAAAAATTAAAATATTATGAAATTAAAAAAATTTTATAGATGTTAAATTAAATGTTAAAAAATTAACAAATAACTTACCATTGGACTACCACGAGGAGAAACCATAATTTTAACACAATAAAATGATTATGGATTTTTTGGAAAACTTTAATTTCAAAGGATAATGAGAATGCGAAATTAAGACTATGTTCTTTATGAGAGAAAGTAGTGGAGATCTGTACTATTGACAGACGGAGAAGTATATATTTTAAAATGTATAAAAGAGCCTATCTCCCTACTATAATAGTAGTGTTATAGATGTGCCTTATACTTGCTCTGACACTTCTACTTTTATACAACTATAGGATGTATGTACGCCTCGTCAGGAAAATGCAAGCCGTCTATCTAGATGGCTATACAAGTGTACTGATGCGTTTTTCAAGGCAATGTATTAATTTTAAAGCGCCAGATGTAGACTAAGGAGTTCAATATATATATAGAACAATTTGAAGATATAGTATAGGGGAGTAGGACTGATTGCCTAAATTTAAATGTAATTGAGTGAAACAAAGAATATTTTATGACATAACTGAAACCTTTTTCCCCCAAAATTGAGGCCTTTATTAAATGGTAATAGAATATATAAATTGAATGATCTTTGTGTAGAAAAAGTTGTTTCATAATGATATTAAACATATGTTAGAAAGAATATATGTAATTGATTTTAAAAAAATATTTATCAGATAAAAAACTATTAGCTTACGTCAATAATTGTTTTACCACCCAATTGCCCTTTGATATGGATATATTGATGCACTTTTTTTAAAATACAAAATAGATCTGTGAACATGTTTAATTTGTAATTTCCTGAAGGAGATTTCAATCCTTATGAAAAAGGAGGATATAATGTAAGAAATTTGTTTGTTAATGTATTTTATAATTGACGTTTTCTATTGAATTTGAAGTTTTTTGAGAACTTTAATAAATATCAATTATTAATCGTATTAAAATTAAATACTTTATATTCATTTTTTTTATCCAAGGTGAACCCAATCCCATTCTTTTTATGATGAGGATTATTTCTTAACAAACACGAAATAAGACATTATTTGTTTACGTAAAAAACAGTAGACAGTTCAAAAGAGAAAAACAATGGAAAAATCATGTTTTACAATGATGCATTTTATATATTTGACACTGATTTAAGGGTCAATTAAATAGGAATACTTTCATTCGGGATATTTCTCTGTATATTTATTAATTTGAGTAACCATGGAAAAAAATACTTTGAGGATATTTATAGATATTATTGTTGTTATAAGTATCCTTTCTCTAATTTTTAATTATTCATATTGGAAGATAACTCAATTTGAAAGGAGCTTCATGGATAAATCAAAAGGATTCTTTCCAATGGGTAATAGTGGAAAGTATATGTCCAATTATATAATATGGCCAGGTCCTAATTTTTTGTTATGTTCAGATGTTCCTAATACATCAAATTTTTTTGATCTAATTTTTCGAAATGGTATTAATGTGACTCATGATGATATGTAAGTTATTTTTATCATTATTATTCCTAATTGATATAGTTTTTCTAATTCAAAATATTTCAATTTGAAAAATGCTTTAAAAAATGATGTTAATTCAAGTGAATGGACATTGATATTATTTACCCAAAATCCCCTTTTACGGTTCTTGAATAATTTTATTGAATATTGTGGCATCTACTCAAAGTATAGTACAGAATCAAGTTCTTTCTGTTTTTTATGTCATGGAGATTTAAGTTGTTTTGTAACAAAACTTTTTGACTACTTGAAGGATCAAAATCTTGTCAAAGATTATTACCAACCATCATTGAGAGATAAATTATTTGTCCCCCAATTTTGGAAGTGTAATTTAAAAATTGATAATCCTAACTATAGTATGATTCAGACAGATAATAAAAGTGAATTTTATACCAAATTATCTGAGATTCTTACAAATGTATCGTTGTCATTTAAAAGAGAAAGTCAATTATACAGGAGGGCTCAAAAAATTGCAATAGATCAACAAAAGAAAATAAACGACTCCACATGGAATTTTTATGAAGATCTTTTAACAAACAATGAATATATTTTAACAAAATTTATAACTATGTATTTCTATGACTATTATATACTTTCATACCAAATTCCATATTTTTAATAGATATATTTTTTTTTACGAAAAATAATTAATAAAGGCAATCAAGTTTTTTATCTTATTTTTTTAATATGAACATAAATAATAATTATGCAGATAAAATGGTTCAATAATCTTCCTTTAAACTTGATTATGATCAATTCAACCAATTTTTCTTATGATAAAAAAAGAGTTTTTTAAAAAAATTTATTTTTAATTATAATGAAAAGGAATTATTTACAAACTATCAATAAATTAATTGTTGGTTTATTACTTGGATTTTTATTGTGGTACTCCTTTTTTGTTGTCAATTATAATGAGGAGATGGAAAAAATTAGGAGAAAAGTATTTATACCTGTAAGGCATGGTGTTCAACAATCGTCACGTTATCTTATTTGGGAAAATAAAAATATTATGATATGTTTGGAAAGTGAATCTTTTATTAAAACTATTAATAAATATATCAATTTCAATGCTACTTTATATAGTCATAAAAAGTTGTAGGTTTTTATTTCATAATCATTATTAAAAGTAACATGAAGATTTTTTAAGACAAACCATTTTGATATAAAAAGTGCCTTGAGGACGATTAATAATACTAATTCATGGAAACAATTTATTATAATTGAAAATCCTCTTGAAAAATTTTTAAATGATTTCCTACAATACTGCTCAAATTATAGAGAAGATAATTATACCAATTCTTCTCTTTGTTATTCATGTAATGGAAACATCAATTGCTTTATTAATAATCTTTTTGATGATTTTTATCAAAAGTCAAAATCATACAAACAAATACATCCATCTTTGAAAGACAATATTTTTGCTCCACAGACATGGAGATGTAATTCTCATATGGACTTACATAAACATGAAAAAATTCGTTATGAAGATATTAAAAACTCTAATTTTACTAGTATTGAAATGTTGTTGAATAATTTTAATACAACTGAAGTATTTAAATTGTCCTTTGTCAATGAACTTTTAGAAAATTACAGAAAGAAATATTCTAGTATTAATTATTTGAATAAAAGACTTATCATGAATAAGATAAGAAAAAGTTCATTATTAACTCAAAGATTAGTTACAATATATTTTTATGATTTTATGGCTCTTGAATATGATTTCCCAACCTTTGAATAAAGATTTTTTTTGTAAAAAAATATTTTTTTTCCTACAAAGATTGTTTACGCGCTTATGGAATTTCGTTGTTCATTGTATGTTTAAAGGATAGTTTTTTAAAGACATCATTTTATGTTTCATTAAAATTATTTTTAGAAATGGCTGATTATTTTTCTGGTATTGAGATTACAAAACCTGATGGAACAACAGGATTTGGTGAAGAACTTTTGAAAGATAAGGTTGTAGGATTGTATTTTACAGCTAGTTGGTGTCCACCGTGTCAAAAATTTACTCCAAAATTAAAGGTAATTTTATAATGAATATATTTTTTAATGATCTTTTTTAGAAGCTCTATGATATATTGGTAGAAGGTGGAAAACCATTTGCAATTATTATGTGCTCAAAGGATAAGGATGAAGAACTATTCAAGGAGTATTATGAAGAGAAGATGGATACTTTTTATTATTTTCCATTTGGAGATCCAATGCATGAAAAACTGGTAGAGAAGTATGAAGCTAGGACGATCCCATGTTTAAAGATTATCAAACCGGATGGATCTGTTGCCTGCCACGATGGAGTTACTGATGTTAAGGAAAAAGGAGATGATCCAGATGATCTTTTCGATGAATGGGAAGCATTTGCTACAATGTAAATAATTTATTCTTTTTTTATATAATTTATTAATTATCTTTTTGTGTAACATTATGATTGTCATTCAAGTTACATTCACAATAAAGTCTGTCAGGACCATCGTCACCTATAGGTCCTTCTCTTCCTATTACTCCTTCTGAACCTACTTTTCCTTCTTTTCCTTTCTCACCTACTGGTCCACGTGGGCCTGCTCTTCCCCTTATACCATGTAAACCAGGTATTCCTGGTATACCTGATTCACCAGGACCTCCTGGAATTCCTCTCGGACCACGTTTTGGTTCTCCATAATAATGATAGCCTTGTTCTCCTTGTGGACCTGGTTCTCCAATTGGACCTTGTATTCCTGAAGGCCCATCAATCCCAGGTTCTCCTTCTAATCCAATTATTCCAGGTTTTCCGGGTTGACCTCTTGCACCTGTTGATCCCTTTGCACCAGGATTACCTTTTTCTCCAGGGATACCTCTGAAACCTGGTATTCCAACAGGACACGAAATACATGTTGCAATATCTTTATCAATATACATTCCATTAGCATTCTTATGACTACTTCCATCACGCCCTGGAATTCCCGGAAATCCATCGATACCTGGTATTCCAGGAAGACCATTTTTTCCAGGAACACCTGGTGGACATTTTTCATTTATAAACATTGGATTAGGACATTGATCAAAAGAAGAAGGTTTTTCAAAATTACTTTCAATATTTCTAGGTGAACTATATGAATCTTCTTGTAACAAAGGTCCAGGTGTAACATATCCATCATCAAAATTTTCACTATACCCATATATTGGTGGTTGAAAATATTGAGGTTCAGGATATTTATCATCAGTATTAGAAGGTGGAACATAAGTTTCCTTTCCTACATTATTTGGTTCTGGAAAGATTTGACTATATTCATTCTTTTTAATTCTTGTTTTTCCATTACTTTCATGATTCATAATAATTTCTTTATTTTCATCAGTTAACATTTCTATATTTTTAGCAAATTTTTTAAAAATATTATTGATAGTATCATCATCCTTCTCTAAAGCAACTAATAATTTAAAGGCAATATCAGCATCATTGTTATAATCTTTCATTTTTATTGAAACAATTTCATTTATTGAAGAGAATTCATACGACATTAGTGATAAAACTATACCTAATGATGTTATACAAAATATTGCAGTTAGAGTGGAGAAACAAAAAAATATAAGAGGATAATTTGTAAAATACATTTATTTATTAGAATAAAAAATATATTGCTTTTACAAATTATTATAGTTTGATATATAGGGATGATAAAGATTGAAAGAAGAGATAAGTACATATTTATTGTATAATCTATCACAAAGACCCTATTTTGAAGATAAGAAATTTGTTAATTCAAAATATTTTAAACTATTTTTTATCTTTTTTATCTTCTTTAAACATTTCAATTGCATTTAACGAATGATAATATCCTGTTCTAACAACATCAACAGTTCTTTCTGGATAACAGAAGGCAGTCATACCACCAATACCAATTCCAGCGTAAACGAATTTTCTGATTCCATATCTTTTAACACCAAGTATGAAACCAGCTAAACCTCCTATTGTTATGGCTGCTGCTTTTGGAATAAGAGTTCCCTCCTTTTCAATATATTCTTTTGTATTATTATAATGTTTCTTAACACATCTTGAAAATTTTCTTACAATTTCTACTCTTTCTTCAAGTAATGAGTATTGATCTACCAAAGCATAACGAACAACGGATATTGGTTTTTGAAACATCTTTGGTCCTTCCTCAACAAATGTATATTTGGATAAATCTACATCTTTCTTATCACTATATAAAGGTAACTGAAATAGTAAGAAGTAAAACATTTAAAGATATACTAAAAACATACATCCTCAATAGTTGTCAAATTTATTGGAGCTTTATTTTCAGTTGTTGATAATGTGACCCATTGTTTGTAGAAATCTTTTCCAGTATTTTTAATATTTTCAATAAATTCCATGTTGATTTTTACAGATCAATTGATGATTAGAAAATATGGCATAAAAAATGAAAACGAAAAGTATATCTCATTAAGATTATTTTGGAATATAGTATCTTCACAACATTTTTAGTATAAAAAATATTTTATCAACTATATTCATTTAATTTTTGATAAAGAGAAAAATTATTAATAAAAAATGACTTTAAAATTGTTGGATAAATTAATATCAACAAAGACTTTGCATGATATTATTCAAAATGGTGGAGCAGCAATTAATGGGGTACGAATTTTGGATTGTACCTACTCTGTTACTCCAAAACCTGATTGGAAAAATTTTCAAATGTATGAGTTAGGACAATTTGAAAAACTTATGAAAAAACCTTCAAAGTGAGTTTATTAATTTTTAATGTATTATTTTTTTTTATTGAAGACATAAAGAGGAATACTTAAAATCACATATTCCTTCAGCTAATCATTTTGATTTGGATGTAGCCAGGTTTCCGGGAAGGTATGAAAGATTTTCATTTTATCAACCTGAATTATTTGAAATTTATGCTCATAAATTAGGAATTAATAAAGGAGAACATTTGGTTCTTTATAGTCGTGGTCCTTATAATGGAATGTTATTTGCAGCAAATGTATTTTGGATGTTTAAATGTTATGGGCATAAGGATCTTTCTGTTTTGGATGGTGGTTTCAATAAATGGTGTAAAGATTTGTATCCTGTTGAATCTGGTTCAAATGATGAGAATATTCAATTAGGTAATTGGAGTGCCACTGATAATTTTAAGATTAATGTAAAATATTCTGAACTGATAGAGAAAGATGAAGAAGGAAAAGATATGTTTGACCAAACTACAAAAAATTTGTTTATTGATGCTAGACCAACTAAAGTTTATAATGGAGAAGTTGAAACTGGATTGAATCCATACTTTGTTGATGGTTCATATATACCAGGAACTGTTAATCTTCCAATATCTGAATTATTTAAATTAGATGGAACATTGAAAAAAGAAGATGAGGTAAAGGATGTAATTGGAAAAAAAAATCTCGATATTATAGATGATGAAGGAAAGAAGAAAAAAGAAGTAATAACATTTTGCAATACTGGTACACAAGCGACAATATTAAATTTCGTATTTGAAAATATTTACCCCAAGATTGAAACAAGGCTGTGGAATGTAAGATTTCTTTTTTTATTTTTTTAACGATTAACATCTTTTTATAGGGTAGCCTTAAAGAATTAGAAGTGAGAAATCCTAAACGTATTTCAGGTAAAGCTGTCTGAAAAATATTGAAATTTCATATCGGCGTGGTATATGAATATTTTTTTTATTAGAAAAAAAAATTTTTAAAAACGTTTTTCTTACTTTCACGTGAAGAAGGAAGTTATTAACTAATAGGAATGAATATGTGAATATTTATAAATGAAATTTTGTTATTAAAAAATATATATATTAAAAAAAGTTTTGCGTTTTAATAAAAATTTGTTATCTTTCTCTAATATTTTGAGATTCATTACTTATTAAAAATTATATGTGAACAACATTTTAGATAAATAAGTTATTTTTAATTATCAGACATGATCTTTGCAATTTTAAACTTTTTTCTTCTTTAGCTAGAAGATATTTAAGAGAATGTCATATATCAAATCAATCATATCATATACTAATGCCATTATTTTATTATATTTTAAAGATTGATATTTGAATAAATATTTTATTTATAAGCCTATAAATGAGATATGTTATTAACAGTGATAAAAAGTTATTAATGACAGCTTTAAAAGAATTCTTATATGGCAACGGTTGCCATCTACTTAGAAAAAGTAATTAAATTAGTCTTCAAAATGTTAGTTAAAACAGATATAAATGAAAAAAAAGTAATATTTCTATAGATATAAATATTTAAAAGTTATTCTAATTATGTTTAGTTTTATATTTTAAATGATTTATGATGCTTAATACACATTGAATATCTGGTTAGTAATAAATTTATTATCGTTAATATTGACTAAATATAGCATTTTTTTAAATAGAGAAATTTGACATTTTTGTACTTTAACTAAGACCAATTCACCTTTTTTTAATTGTAATAGAAATCAATTAATTTATATATTGCCATATATTAAACAATTGTACATCTTGGATAGTAGTATAGTGATGTATGATATCACTTATTTACGAAAAATATTAAAATCTCAAATGATAAAAATTACAAAAAAGTTTGAGAAGTCATATATATGTTGTAATAAAGTTGACTACAAACTTTTTTTTATATTTGTTGCATTTACTTATAATTTATAAGTACGTTGTAATATTGTTATTTGATTTTTACATACATTTAACTTTTTATAATACAATTATATATATAATATCTAAACATTAAGAATAATTAACTTGCCAATTTAACTAGGAACGATTAGTACAAAGTTTATTTTCTTTGATAAATTTTTCTTTAGAAAATTATAAATTTTCATTGAAATGGCGGGTTATAACTTGAATCGTTTTCATCTTCTTGTACTTGTTACATGGCAATTCTCAATATTCTTTGCTGTCCAACAAATTTTTCCTATATTTCTTAATTATGTACCTAAATGGAGATGTGAAGAGAATAGTACAAGTGATTTTAAATGGTCTGATATGAAAAAAATTTCATATAATTTGAAAGAAAATTTAGGTTTACTAAATATTAATAATAAGAAAATGTATTTTAATAATTCAGAAAAATTATTTTATACACCAACCGATTTTCAGTTATACTCTGAGGAGTATGAAAAAAATTGTCAAGTATTTAATTCTTGTCCTGAAAATTTTTTAATCTTTAAAAGTGGTGAATTTTTTTCTGCAGCTTTAGATTTTAAATGGATTTGTGACAATGATTCTAGTTATATTGTTTCAATTATTTCAATGATTCAATTTTTTGGTGTTTTATGTGGTACTGTTTTTTATGGTTTCTTGGCTGATCATTTTGGTAGAAAGCCTACTTCATTTTTTATACTCTCATTTGGTATATTTTTTCTTGTTGCTTCAGCTTTCCTTGAAGACTGGAGGTATCTCCTTGTCTTCAGATTTGTTATTGGTTTATGTAATGGTGGCACAATGGTTGTATTATTTGCATACATGAATGAATTATTATTAAGTGAACAAAGAATGGCCTTAAGAGCTTTTGTTAACTGGGTAAGACAAATGTTATAAAGAAATTTTTATAGATAAATTTATAGGGAAATGCTAGGGTAGCAACTACAATAATATGTTATCTTTTTCCAAGTTGGCGTATGGCTTCAATTGCCTGTGGAATATTTGCTTTACCAGCCATTTTCATTTTAATAATATTTCTTCCAGAATCACCTACATGGTTGTATAATAAGAAAAAGTTTACTGAATATAGGGATGCATTAAAGTATATCTCTTCATTAAGTGGTGATGGACCAGAACCTGAAATTGATAATATTGATAAAAATACAGAAGTAAATATTAAAAAAGTATGGACAAATAAGGACTTAAGACAAAGACTATTAGTTCTTGGATTTATGTGGTTTACAGCAAGTATTAGTAGTTATACAAATGACTTAAATAGTAGCAGTATTAATGATAATTTTTTTCTTAATCAAATATTAATTGCAAGTTTTATAGCATTTTCAAAAGTTTTACTTGGTATTGTTGATTTATATCATCCAAACTTTAATAGACGTAACCTTCATCATCATTCTCAGACAGCTGTTTGTATTTGTTTTGGAATTGTTGCTGGAATGTTATTATTAAAATATAACGGAACATTTTTAATGGTATTTAACTTAATTGGAACTATCTGTATTGAATGGACATGGGATGCTTGTTTCCTTTGTGCCATTGAATCTATGCCGACACCAATAAGAGGTTCAGCAGTTGGAATGTGTTCTTTAATTGCTAGACTTGGTGCTTTAATGTCTCCAATTATTGCTTATTTATCATCAATTTATGCTCCATCTGCTTATATCGTCCTTAGTTGTGTAGGATTCTTGAATTTAATTAGTAGTTATAAATGGCTTCCAGATACAAAAGGTGTCGATTTAAATGAAGTAATGGAAGCATTAGAAATGGTAGAAGGAAAAGAAAAAGATGATTTAATTGTTGTATCACAACCAAAAGTATCACCTCTTCATTAATATTTTTTTACAATGTTTATAAAAATTAAAATTTATTTAATAATTCGATATTTAAAATGTTGAATAATAGTTTTTAATAATTTATAATCCTTCTGGATGTTGCATACTCTTTCTTCTATAGTCACCATTAGCGTAAACATATCCATCATCTTCAACAACAATAGCTTGTACGATACCCTCAAAACCTGGTGTTGGTTTAAATTTCTGTCCATACATTTCTTCAAGATCCTTTCTAAGTTTTTCTGGAACAGGTTTTTCAAATTGTGTTATATCAGGTGTAAATTGATTGTGAAGTGTTGGAGCATCAATTGCCTGTTTAATTGTTTCACCAAAGATAAGATTTCTTAAAATTGGTTTAGCCATAGCTGAAATAATTTTTGATCCACCTGAAGCTCCAATAACCATTTTAAGATTTCCAGTATTTTTATTATAAATAACCATAGGAGACATTGAACTCATTGGTCTTTTTCCAGGTTCAATAAAATTAGTCTCAGATGGAGCAAAACCAAATCCATTTATTTCTCCTGGTGTTGAGAAATCATCCATTTCATCATTGTATAAAAATCCTAGGCTTGATTGTTCAACTGCTCCAAACCATCTATTAACTGTAGATGTTGCTGATGCTCCATTTCCTTCTGAATCCATACATGATACATGTGAAGTTCCATGATCTTCTTTATGACCCTCTAAAATACCACCGTAATAAGAGGATTCTTGAGCATAATCTTTAAATCTTGAAACAACCCAATCAGTGTATTCTCTGGTAGTTAAATTTTGTGATAAAAATTTTGATGAATTGACATAATCAACATCTCCTAATAATGTTCTTTGGGCGTAAGCAAATTTAGAAGCTTCAATAAAGTCATGATAAAATCTAGGACTATTATATAAATATTCTAAATTTCTATTTGTACTGTTTTCATATAACCTCCCAACTATAGAAACTAAAAGTTGAGTAACAGTGAAAGAAGATGGTGGAGGTGGTCCACAAAGTACCAATCCATCAATGAAATGATCGTTAATTAATGGAGTATCATATTCTACTGGTTTATATTTCAACAAATCTTTTTTTGTTAATATTCCACCATTTTCTTGAATTTCTTTAACCATTATATCAGCAATTTCTCCATGATAAAATAAATCTACTGGATCATTGGAATTTGCAATCATTTCAAGAGTATTAGCTAATTCTAATCTTTTAATTACATCACCATGTTCATAAACCTTATTCGTTTTAGGATTTAACCAACCTTTCATTGATTTAAGTTTTCTAAAATGACTCTCCTTAACTTTTAATACATCACCAAGATATTCTGAAACAGGAATACCATTTCTAGCTAATTCAATTGATGGAATAACTAAATCTTTCCAACTAACTTTTCCACTTCCATATTTTGTAAAAGCAATCCAATAACCATAAATTTCTCCTGGTGTAGCAATAGCTTTGTATCCATATTTACTTAAAAATTCATCACCTTTATACATATCTCTTGTTGCTGCATCTGGTGCAGTTTCTCTAGCATCAATAACTTTACATGATTTGGTTGTTTTATTATAAAATGTCATGATGAATCCACCACCTAAACCACTACTTTGTGGATTAGTGACACCTAGACAAAATAGAGAAGCAATTGTTGAATCTATTGTATTTCCTCCCTTGATTAAAATGTCTCTCCCGATTTCAGAACATAATCCATGATCAGTTGTTATGGCTGCTTTCTTAAATCTTCCTAACATAGTATATGAAGGTTCCGGCCAATCATATCTGTATTTTTGAGTAGATTTTAATGTTTTAGATAATGATGATACTAGTAGTATGAATATTAAAAATAAAAATATAAAAATATTCATAATTAATAAATCTTAAATAATTTTATTAAATATGTATTTTAAATTAAAATTTTATTGAATAAATAGTTAAAATAAGTTTTACACTATTTATATATTTGATTATGAAATATATTTATTTATTAGAAAATATATGCGAAGTAAAGTTTATCTAAGGTCATTGTGAAATAAAAAAGAGAAAGGAGAAAAATGATAAAAATTGTGCAGAAAGTGTGTATTACATATGTATTACAAATATACTTGGCATAATGAAATAATTCACTTAAATAAATAAAGCATCCTTATAATTTATATGTATAAAAGTAGTAGTTTATTAAACAATAACTCTTTTGATAAAAATGTACACCAAAATAAATGATTGATTATAGGTAAAATGGATCAAATGTTAAGGTTTCCCTTCACCAAACTTGTATCCATATGGAAGATTCTGATTCCAATCTTTTTCACATTAATTGATATTTTCAATCAAATATAAAATAAAAATAATCTTGATCTAATTTTATTATTATTATTATACAAAATTGACATTATTAATCTTATCATATATCTCATCAATTTTTTTTCTATTTTTACTTTTAAAAATGTTAATTTTATTGGCCTTTAATTTATTAAAGTTAAAATATTATTTTATAAAACAAAATCGTGACAAGTTATCATTTTAATAAATTTAAAAAAAAAAGTAGTATTCTAATATGACAATTTTTTATGACAATTAAATTAAAATCACTTAAAGGATTAAAATGATAGTTTGGTGATGGGAGAATATATATGTTAAAATAAACACATTTAAGTATATTGAAAGACTCTTTAAACAATTGAGATACTTATTTAGATAAGCCGAAATTTACCTCACGAAAATGTGATTTTGAATTATACAATTTTGAATTTTAAATATCTTTAATAAATAGATACCTGACAGATTAGGAAATTTTTATATTTATAATGATAATATGTTCAAATTGAATTAAGACATATCAATATGGTAAAAATGACAGGATTTTGACACTTGAAAAATATTTTTATAACATTTATCTAGTTTTAATTAGTAAAGAAGTTTATTTTGATATTAATCTTTTCACTAAAAAATTATGTATACAATATCAATTACAAAAAGAATCTCAATTTTTCAAGTGTTATTAAGTGTATACACACGTAATGATGGATTAATTATAATTTTATTACGAATCTTTAAAATAACTTATTTTTTGATAATTATTAGAAAATAGATACATCGAATTGTTTGTATGTCGTAAAGAAGAATGATCTTTTTTCGAATAATTTTTGAAGAAGTATTGACAACACTACTTATATCAATCTTTTATCTTAAAGATATTTCAATATTGTCTTTATCAATTAAGTAAAAAAAAGAGATAGATAAAATTTTGACCACATTACTGACAGTTTCTTTAACTTTTTATATCCTTCTCCGTGAAGGAATCTTATATGATGTTATGTAGGTAAAGGTAGATATTATAATATCTTGTCACATAAAAAGAAATAAGAGGTTTTAAATTTTAAAAGTCAAGTCTAAAAACAGTCCAACCTTTTATCATATATTTGACAACCACACATTACCAATTCACATAAAACCCAAAACAATTGGTCCTACAAAAGCGGGCTCCTTAAGAGACAAAGGTCAGTTATCTATTCACTTATTTGTTGATTATCTTAACAAAAATTTTACTAAATACTTTATAATTGTGTAATTTTTTTACAAATTTTCTATTATCTTTCCCTTTAGATTTATCTTATTCTAAACTTCTATTCAAATAATAGTATTCATTAATATAATATTCTATAAAAAAAAATTGTTTAATATTACTATTGTAAAAAATGACAACTCTCCAATTTGTGTTTATACCATTCTTATCATTATTGTCTCTTACTGTTGCCGCTCCATGGGATTATCCATCATCTAATGTTAACAGAAATAATCCAGGTAAATAAAAATTTTAATTTTATAGTACATTTTTTATCACGCATATATTTGAGATAAAATTAAGCGTGTTTTTAAGTGTTCCATTTTTATAAATTTTTCTATTAAATAAATATTTTAGCATGGTATAACATACCATCACAATCTCCTCCTCAACAATATCCAAATCCTTATGGTAATAGGAATGGTGCCGGATATACAGAAAATCTTTCAATGATGCCTACAAATAATTCTCCAGGTATTAGAAAATCATCTCCTATAAATGCTTACTATGGTAATTCAAATAATCAACAGTTATTATCTAATGCACAAGATGTAAGTCCATTTTTCAATAATATTTTTGCACAAAGAAAAGCTTTTAATGCTTGGAATCCTTACTATTATTATAATACACCCTTTACATCTCACTATCATCTAAAACAAAAAAATATATATAACGATAATGTTGATACAATTAATGATAAAAAAATTCCATCTATTGAGAATATTAAAAATATATGGGAAACAACTAAATTTCTTTACAATTATAAAGATTATTTAACCTTAGGATAGGTAATTATTTAATGTAATTTCTTTCATTTCTATTTTTACAATTTATTATATTTTTTAAAATATGCACATATCATTTGCTCACATTTATTAATGCACCTTTAAATTTAATATATTCTTAATTAGCCTATTATTCACAAAAAAATTTGCTTTAATTTTACACATATAGAATAAAGGCAGAATAAGTCTATCCGAGAGATACTTTCCGCTTCTAGCTAGACGTGAAAAGCTTGCCAAAGATTTATTGATAAGAGGTAAAAATACTACATCCTCTGTTAATAAAGAATCTTCAAAACCTAATGATAGAAATGTTGTTAATAAATATGAAAAGTTTCATCGTACAACACCAAAATCTGTGATTCGTGTAACTAGTGAAGAAAAAATTACAAGAAAAGTTCCATCAGTTGAAAACAATTATTTTAAAATTAATAAAGGAAAAAAGTTAATCAAATCAAGTGTTAAACCAAAGTTTGGACAATGGAGTTTCTATAGTACCGCTAAAACAACTACAACAACAGAGAAACCTACTACAGTTATCACCACAAAAAAGTTACAGTATAAATTCAATGGTAAATCAGTGAAACCTTGGAATAAAGTAAAAATCACAACATCATTACCTATAACTACATTAACAACTACCGAAAAAGTAGTAGAAGCTACTTTACCACATTGGACAAAGAAGCCATTTGTTCCAAGATTTAAATTGACAACAACTGTTGAACCATCAACAACTACGTCTGTGACAACACCAACAACTACTGAAGCTCCGTCGACAACCACTTCTGTGACAAAACTAACAACTACTGAAGCCCCGTCGACAACCACTTCTGTGACAAAATTAACAACTACTGAAGCTCCACTGACAACTACACCTGTGACAAAACCAACAACAACAGAAACTCTATCAACAACTACACCTGTGACAAAACCAACAACAACAGAAGCTCCATCAACAACTACTTCTGTGACAAAAATAACAACGACTGAAGTTCCTTCAACGTTAAAAATTGAAGAATCTACTAGTACGGAAGCTTTGACAACTCCAACAACAGAATTACAAACTACAAAAATTGTGACATCAACTACTGAAGTTCCTACAACTATTTCAGAAGTCACATCAACTAAAAAGAAAATGATGACTTTAAAAAAGACATTAGAAGAAAAAATAAATGAAGATATAGCTAATAAATATCATTTTCGTAATGAAAAAATAAAAGCTTACAACTTTCGTACTACAGAACCATCGGCATATAGAAAATTTAAAATATCTACATCAGAATCACCTTTAACAACTCCAATAGTAGAATATGAAACACCTATATCACCATCATCTGTATCTTCTACAACAAAAACATTAAAAACAAATGTTTCAACAACAATTGATCCCATTTCACCAACAACAGAAATAACTGAGGAACAATTGAAAGAAGCTTTAGATAAAATTTTGGTTAGCTACATTTGAATGATTTTTTTTTNTTTTTTTTTAACTCTAACAATCGTTTTTCATCACGTATTATCTTGTGCTTATACTGACAAAATTTTTAAAAAATTTTTATTTTAAAACTCACAAACAATCGATCTCACAACTTTAACTATATTCATTTCTTAATTATGCTATTTACCAAATATAACTTAAATTGTAGTGTTTTTATAAGTTATCATTGTCAATTAACACTAAGTGTATGTGTGCTATTCAATTCTTATTATCATATTTATATTAGTTCTAACAATTAACAAACAACAAAACCTCTTTATCACTTATTTAAAACAAATTGATTTCAAGTTATTAATATTTACATAATATCATATATCTTTAATTTTTATTAAACAATTCACTTTTGATATTCAAAAAAATTATCTTTATAAAAAAACTATTACGCATCTTTTTCGTGATTAAATGACTTAGAGAATTTTTGTATTTAATATTTTAACCTCAATTACCACTTTCAAATCAACTGACAATTTAGTTGTAGTGTCAAAAATTGTTGTTAAGAATTTAAATACTTAAAACAATATTTACAATTTAATTTTTTTTGTTTTAAACCAGTTCTTATCTAATATCATAATTTAGATTTTTAGTATTATTTCAAGAAGATATGAAATTAATAAAGATAAATTATATAAGGTTATTTTAAATTTTTATTTAAATAAGGGATAAAGGGATTTATTTTAAGTTTTCTAACAAAATATTTCTTTCCTATTATTAACAAAAAAAAAACTTTCTCTCTTTTATAACAACTTTAATTCTTAACATTTTGTGTAACGATAACAAAAAACGTAATATCTTAAGTTTTATATCCTTTCAAGAAAAAATTTTTAATAATTAATTTATTATTATTTTTAGCCAAACGTTGAGTTAATCTCAGCTATTAAGGATGTCGTCTCCAAATTTCGTCAATCTCTTGATACATCTGGAGTTCAAGATGATGTTCGTAATATGGGAAATCAAATTGAAAGTACGTTAGATGAACTTAAAACTGGTCTTAATCGTAGTTGGTTTGCGGTCAAGCAGTCGGCAGAGGATGCCGTTAAATCTGCAGCCATCAGCAAGATAACTAAAGATAATTTTGGTCCCACTGATAATATTGAGGATGTTAAAGTAAAAAAAGTAATTGAAATTCCGGAGGTTGAAAGTCCAACTATATACGAGTATATATCACCTAATAGTAGTGATATGAATGATAAACAAAAGAAGAGAATTGAAAATAATACATTATTTAGACGTATTAGTCAAGTTAAAAAAATACAATCATTAGAAGATAAATCTCAAGAAGAGAGAGAACTTCAAAGAAGATTATATCGTCCAATTTATAATATGATGCCAAGAATTGAAATAAACTGAAGACTGTCTCTGACCGCATTCTAATCAATGATTCTTGACGCTTTTATTAATTATTTTTTTTTATCCACTAACATAAGATTAATCGTTTTATATTAATAATATTTTTAACTTTCTTTAGATAAATTAGACAATTGGTTAGGGAGAGCACAACAAGCCCTTTCAGATGACTCCGGTAGATCATTGACATCTTCAGTATCAACTGGAAATATTCCTGATCCTAGACAAAGATTTCCAAGAGAAGTTAAAGGAAATACATCTCAATAAAAAAATTAATTACTACTTAATAAAATTATCTTTCATTAATAATTTAATAACTATTTATTTAACATTACAAAATCAATAAATATTGTTCATTTAAAAAATAAATTTAAATATCATATATGTAGTAGAAAGAGTTTTTTGATTCTTCATTCCTTCTAAAACTTTTATCCTCTACTTTATTTTGACATTTGAAATATTTTAATAAATAAAAGAATGATATTGATAAGATAATAGAGATACCAAAGAATATTATCCACAAGGATGAATTGTTATTTGTCAGTATAACATTCATATTTTTGTTCTCCTGATTCTTTTCCTAAAAATATATTTTTTTTTATATAAGAAGGAAGAAATATAAAGATAAAAAGCAAATTACTTACTTCCATTTCAAATAATAGTCATATATATATATATTTTTAAATAAAGTTGCTTCAATAAATATTGTTATTTTTTTCAAACCAACTCTTTAATAACAATTGTTTTCTCTGTACCACAAAAAGAATGATGCAGAAAGAATTATTATCAATTTATTTTAAAAAATAATGTGTCTTAACCACTGAAAAATTAACAAAGTTTAAAGATTAAACAAAATTACCAATATAAATTATGAATGATAAATGTCTGAATCTTATTGATTTTGACATTTAACGAAAGGAATCGTCACGATAAAATATAAATAAATGTACTTTTAGAAATATTTATTACAACAGAGATGAATATCTATCTCAAAAAAACAATTTACAATGTTATAATTTTTATTTTCTTCTTTCTTGTTACAAATCAAATAAAGGTATATTAAGGAACAATAACATTTACAATTGAAAAAAGTGTCAGTTAAAATTGTGACGCTGATACCAATATTTATTTTTTATATTCCTTATTTTATGACTTATTCTGAAGCATTTTTTTATTACTTGTTTATTTGAAATTTGAAATGTTTATTTCCAAAGGTTACAAAAACAAACCAATAAAATCATTTTTTAAAATTTAAAGATTAATGTTTAACCAATACAATATTATATGTTACGCATTTTAGAAAACGATGTTATTATTAAAAAAAAGTCTAATATATTACAAATTTCAATTAATAATCATTTCCAGTTAGTCCACGAGTCTGATAAGGGAGAATCAATTTACAACGAATTTCTTCGTCAAGCGTCATACCATACCCGCCTTCTGCTTCCACATGAAGTGGTCTAAATGATCCAAATTCACTACCACTTCTTTTCTCCTGTACTGTTGCATCAAATAACATCGGTAGAATAGATTCTGATTCCTTTGAAGGAAGAAATAGAGGCAGATTTGTTCCTTGAATTTTTGAAATTATTTGCCTTGGTTTATCTATAACACAACTTCCAGCTTTAGGTGTTGTTGGTGCAAATAATCTACTTATAAAAGTATTACTTTTTTTATCAAATTGAGATGCATTCCCATTAGAACAGGATACTTGTGTTACCTGTGATCGATTTGTACCAAATGGTGATGCCAATCTTTTATCGCGTATTGTGCCTTTAGCAAATAATGGAATAATACTATTTGACATTTTTAATTTATGATCAGTATCATATTTATGTGAATCTTGAACTTTATCGACAACCGGCCTTCCAAATCCAAATGATCGCATCCCTTTTTGTGATGCCATCTCTGGGGTCGTTGATGTTAGAAGAGGAACAACTGTTTCTGAATGTACTAAACCTTGTACTAGTTTTTTCTCACCATGATTTATTTTTAGAGAAGCATTTCTTCTTGCTCCAAATGCCCCCATTCCATGTTGTGTTTCTCTAGCAGCTCTCTGTTCAAATGGAACTTCTGTAGGAAGTATAATTTGACTAAAAATATTATTTTAAACTTATTAATTATACTTTAAAACATACTTTTCTCTAACTCTTCTTGCATATCTTTTTGTTGGTGATATCTTCTCTTCTTTTAATATCTCACAAAGTGTTTTCTCTTTCGGAGGCATTGGAATATCGTTTAACTTTTTTTGAACATTATCAATATGTTCTTTATAGAAATCCATGTTTTGTATAATATTTGTATCTTTAACAATTTCCATCCTTCGAATTTCTTTAGATTTATTATTCTCTTCATTATTATTTTCATCCTTCACATTTTCATTATCTTCATCAGCTTCTTCCATATTTTCTTCATCTTCCACCTCTTCGTGCTCAATTTCTTCAACTCCTTCTTCTTCGTCTTCAACTTTAACATCCTCTTTTTTAGTGGTTGGTTTAACAGTTTCTTTTTTATTCGTATCCTTTTTTGTTGTATCTTTATTCTTTTCATCAACCTTTTTAGGAACTTCTTTTGATTCAGTAACCTTTGGCGTAGGTTTAACAGCATCCTTTTTATCTCCTTCTTTTTTCGTAGTATCTTTATTCTTTTCATCAACCTTTTTAGGAACTTCTTTTGATTCAGTAACCTTTGGCGTAGGTTTAACAGCATCCTTTTTATCTCCTTCTTTTTTCGTAGTATCTTTATTCTTTTCATCAACCTTTTTAGGAACATCTTTTGATTCATTAACCTTTGGCGTAGGTTTAACAGCATCCTTTTTATCTCCTTCTTTTTTCGTAGTATCTTTATTCTTTTCATCAACCTTTTTAGGAACTTCTTTTGATTCAGTAACCTTTGGCGTAGGTTTAACAGCTTCTTTTTTATCTCCTTCTTTTTTCGTTGTATCTTTATTCTTTTCATCAACCTTTTTAGGAACTTCTTTTGATTCATTAACCTTTGGCGTAGGTTTAACAGCTTCCTTTTTATCTCCTTCTTTTTTCGTAGTATCTTTATTCTTTTCATCAACCTTTTTAGGAACTTCTTTTGATTCAGTAACCTTTGGCGTAGGTTTAACAGCTTCCTTTTTATCTCCTTCTTTTTTCGTTGTAGCCTTTTCATCTACTTTCTTAGACGTCTCTTTTTCAATAGGTTTTTCAGGTTCTTTTTTATTTACATTATTTTTATCTTCTTCTTTCTTTGTTTCGACTTTAGCTTTATTATCCAACTTTTTAGATAATTCTTTTGTCTCTAGTTTAGAAGGTTCTTTTTTGTTTGTATCGTTCTTTTCATCTTTTGAGAGTGGTGTAATTTTTTCATCCTCTTTTTTCGTTGAAACCTTTTCTTCTACTTTTTTTGTAGCTTCTTTTGTTTCCGTTTTATTCGTCAAATCTTTCATTTCTTTAGATTCTTCCTTTTTTTTAATTTCTTCTTTTTTCGTTGAATCCTTTTTATCTATAGTTTCTTTTGCTTTATCGTCTTCCTTTGTAATTATATCCTCACTTTTATTATCATTTTTCTTATCTATTTCAACTTTTTCATCCTCTTCTTCATCTTCTTCTTCTTCTTCTTCTTCATATTCTTCTTCTTCTTCATATTCTTCTTCTTCTTCGTATTCATCTTCATACTCTTCCTCATCTTCTAATCCATCTTGAATCCTTTGTTTTCTTTCCTGTTCAGCTTTATATCTTTCATACCATGATGACAATGACGACATATTAAATTTCTATCAAAAAAAAAACAATAATATATGTACACAAAATGTATAAATCTGAAAAATACAATACTAGTTAATTGATAAATATTAGAAACTTATTGAAATATTCAAGAAAACAAATTTGTATTAATTTAAGAATAACTAGAAACAATAAAATATAAGCTAAAATATAGTTGTTGTTGATAAAGAGTGTAGTGTTAAATTATATATGTATGCTTAAACACTTCTTTATTGTTAAAAATGATATAATATCCAAACAATTTTAAGCTCATCTGGAAAAATCATATTAAAAATATTGAAAAAATAATAATAATGATAAATAAATGTGATAATTATAATAATGAAGAGAGTTACCAAAAGATTCAATTAAAACAAAATTATATTTTTAGAAA
This sequence comes from Parastrongyloides trichosuri, assembly GCA_000941615.1. Taxonomy (NCBI): domain Eukaryota; kingdom Metazoa; phylum Nematoda; class Chromadorea; order Rhabditida; family Strongyloididae; genus Parastrongyloides; species Parastrongyloides trichosuri. The sequence continues at coordinate 189,207 of LM523194.1, forward strand.
GAATAACAAAGAATTATAGATAAAATATATTCATCCCATTAAAAATTGTTTGGAGAATTGTTATCAAAAAAAAAGGTATCGTGTGGGAAAAAATTGGAGTAAAAAATGTAGACAAAAAGTTTATTATAATGATTATAATTATAAACTACGACAAGTGGGTAATAAATATGTTTTCTTGAGGGCATCAAGTCAAAGTTAACATAAATACATCCTCTACGTTTCTGTTCTTTTAAATATTTTTAGTATATAATTTTTTGGGAGAAGAAACTAATAAATATATATAACAATCATTTGATACATCTTATTTTCTACCTCCTTCTCTCATCATATTTAACTCTTTTATTATAAAATCACACTTCTAGAAATTGTGAAATTTAAAAGAGATAACCTTTCACTTGATACCATCTCAGAGATCAAATGTTTCTAATATCTTTTTGAAATTAAGAAATATTTTATTTTTATTTCTAAAAAAAGTGGTTGAAACTTGTGATTTTATATATATTTACGACGAATATATATATTTTATGATATTCTTTTATATTATTAATCTTTTTTCAAAATAAATTTCAATTATTTGTTGCTATTTTTATGTTTATTTTTATAATTTATATATTACCCTTTTAATATATTTAATTTTGACAATAAAAATTTTTATGCGTTAAATATATTACTAAATATTTTAATTTTGTATCATTAAAATAATTGGAAAATTAAAAACATTTCTTTCAAAATTATCAATGTATTTTAAAAGCAAAATATATCATCAAGTTTTATCAATAACTTTTATAAAATAAAAAACTTTACTATTGCAAGCACATACATAGAGAGATTTTTTTCAAACAGAACCGTTATAACTTCAAAATAAATATATTAAAATAAAGGTATATACTACACTTAACGTCTTCTGAACTTTCTTAGTAGGAAGTAATATAAAAAGTGTTTATACCCCTACTAGAAAAGTCTAGGAGACAATAAATGTGGGTTTGACATGTTCATGAGTGGATTTTTACTAAAAAGCTGTTGAATCCTAATTCTCCAAAAATGACTTTTGAAGCCATTGTGCAGCAAATGGAAACTAAAAGGTATTTTGACTGGAGAAGACTGATTCTAGGGGTAATTTGGCATAAGAAATCGATTGGAATGTGCAGCAAAGTCATATCTTTGCTCCTTCAAAAGATATGACACTTTTAATATTTTTAAAAAAAATGATAATAAAATAAATGATTTTTTCTTATCAAAAAAGTCAAAATTTGTAATTTTTGACATCAAAAATGAATTCTACGCATAAAATTACATAGAATTACTTTTTTAAATTTTTAAAAAACTCCAAAAAATACCGTTGAATCCTAATTCTCCAGAAAGGTCTTTAAAAATATTGTGAAGCAAAATAGAAACAAAACGATATTTTGACTAAACAACAATTTTGAAAAATTTAAAATTAATTTATTGAGTATAATTGAATCAATACATTTTTCAATAATTAATAGTTTCCTTTTTAAAAATTCATACACAAATACATGTTTGTATAAAGATTAATTAATTAAGAAACATTTCTCTGTCTCTTATAAATCTTATTTTTTATCCAAGAGACACCTGTTAATAAGAAAGAAGTCATTACCTAAAAGATAAAAATTAATCTCTTTCTAAATATCTCTTATCTTATAACTAAATCTCTCTACTTTTTCCCAATAATATATATATTTTAAAAACATTTATGATCTAGATTAATCCTTTTTTCAATATCTGTTTCCTTTTATTGTTTCAACTTTATCTAGTTTTTATTTTTGATAAATTACCATATATTAAAGAATGTCTTTTAATTTCTTCTTGAATACCATTAATTTAACTTTTTATTTGTTGAAATTAACAAAAATTCAACCTACTTAGTATTCATGTAATTTTTAATTAACCTGTTTATATAAAATACTCCTTTAAAAATATTTTAAAGTTTTTACTATATAAAGATAGCACTTTCACATTTTAAATTACATTTCATTCTTATTTTTGATTGCTGAATATGTCTTCACCACATACAGCAACTATTGGAGCAATTGCTCTTTCTGGAATTACTGTTCTTCTATGTCTTTATGGAATCACCACAATTCAATCCTCCGTAAGTGTCATGTGGAGTGAAATTGATACTGAAATGGATGCTTTCCGTGTTGCTACTGAAGATTTATGGAATGATATGGTTAAACTTGGAGCTGCTACTCCATCTAACAGAATCAGAAGACAATCATATGGAGGATATGGAGCTTCAGGACAACAACCAGCTCCAAGCAGTTATGGTGGATATGGTGCAACACCAATGAACCCTTCAGGACCATCTGGACCAGGAGGCAGCTTCCCAGGAACACCATCTAACCCACAATTCCCAGGAGGTCCAAATATTCCAGGAGGTCAAGGACAACCACCAGTTGGAGTTCCACCATCATCTAGACAAAATGAAACTCCAGGAAGTTTCAATCCATTCACCCCATCAGGAGGAAGCTCACCAAATTGTCAATGTAACACCGATAACAAATGCCCAGCAGGACCACCAGGACCAAAGGGAGAAAAAGGATTGGATGGTTTGGATGGACTTCCAGGTAAAGATGGTGTTCCAGGACAAGATGCTGAAGATATTGAACAAACTCCACCAGAGGGTTGCTTTAATTGCCCAGCTGGACCACCAGGACCACCAGGACCACAAGGAACACCAGGAATTCGTGGAATGCGTGGACAAAGAGGAACACCAGGATATCCAGGACTTGACGGAATTCCAGGATCACCAGGTGAATGTGGACCAATTGGTGCTCCAGGACAAGATGGAAAAGCTGGATCTCCAGGAGAGAAAGGAAAAGATGGTGAAAAACCAATCTCAAGAAAAGGACCACGTGGACCACAAGGAGAAATGGGACCAGAAGGACCAGAAGGAGATAAAGGAAAAGATGGAGCTCCAGGAATTCCAGGACCAGCAGGACCACAAGGAGCACCAGGATTCACTGGACCAGCTGGAGCTGATGGTGAAGAAGGACCAGAAGGACCAAAAGGATCACCAGGAAAGGATGCTAATTATTGTAAATGTCCAGCCAGAGAATCTGGTGGTAAATTCGGTGGTCTTAAAGGATCTGCTTCAACTCAAGGAGGAAACTACAAACACCGTGTTCGTATCTAAATTAATTTTTTTAATATATTTATTTATAAATACACAAATTTAAAATAAATTAATTTTCATTTTATAAATTTTTTATTCTTAACATATAATTGGATTAATAACAAACAACTAAAAAGTATACAAAAAAAAAATAAATAATTTTCATTTCAAAAGAAACACTTTTCTCAATTAAAACAATTAAAATACTATTATCATCATGAAAAAAGGATCAATCTTCTTTTTCATCAATAATCATACTATATACAATTGATATTTGTTTAAAGATGTACAACATCACTTTTTTTGATTTGAAGAAATATTAGTTATTTTTCTGAATAATGATAATTAACAATATATAAATTTTTAATATATAATAAAAATTGTTTTGAAATTAATATGTGGTTATTATAGTGTATAATCGTAGTTAAATGTGAAAAGATTTTTTTTAATAATTTCTACGTTGACTCTGATAAGAACCATTTGAAGTGTTAGTGTAATTTGTATTCTGCCAATCCCATATATTATTTGTTGGTGGTGGCTGACTAAAGTTGGCCTTCTGAAGTCCAGTTGTATCCTGTTGTTGAGAATTATATGTTGTGTATTGTCCTTGTGTTGGTTGTTGTTGAGGTGCCTGCTGCAGCGATGATTGCATTTGAATTTTACTTACACTGTCAGATTTTGATATATACCTATGATTATTTGAATTTCCTTGAGCAGATGTTGGCTTATTTGAAAATGTGGAAATTCTATTATTTTGTGTCCATGGTATTGAATTATTATACCAATCTCCTCCACTCATATTATCATTCTGACTAGATGTTCCACCTCCAAATGATTGTAATGCACGATAATTATTGGTAGATGATGATGTATTTGAGTATGGTGAAAAATTATTTGATAAACCTCCCTCACCTTGAACTCCATCATACATTGCATTAAAATTAACACCTTGATTATTTTTTACTACATCTTTTGGTGGGGGATTAAAATTTGTATTAATCTTCAACAAAGTAGAAACCTCTACATCTTCTGGAGTTGCTGCCCATATATTACTAATTGGGTCATTATTTATTGAATATTCAAAAGGATCCTTATTAAATTCATAGGATGATATATTATCTTTAATTGGTTTTGATGATTCATGAAATAGGCTAGTAATTTCATTCGTTGATGATAAAGGATTCCATACACCCCATATATTATCTGGTTTATCAGTACTAAAATCAGGCATACTATTGTTATCATCCTTTGTTATTGAATTTATTTTTGGTGTTGATAATGCACTATTTTCGGAGTTATTCTTAAAGTTTGCTGGTTTAACACCTATAGGAGTAATACTTGAAGTTTCTGATCTCATATTCTTATTTTCGTACGATGGATTTATGATAGGATTAAATGAATATGCTGGATTATTTGAAGAAGTAGGTAGATCTTTAGAAAATGTGCTAACAGGAACACGGAATGCTGATTTTTCAGATATATTATTGGAAAATGTTGGATTTGTTGATGATAATCCTCGTGATGTTGGACCATAATTTATCATTGATATTGGATTATTTATAGTTTTGTGTGGAGTTTGAATATTACTTTTTGGTGGTGTACTTTTCTTCTTTGGAACCGGTAAAGGTTCTGCTTTTGGTAATATTGGTGGTTTAGGAATTTTTAATTTACCAATTTGCGAAAGATTCTTTCCACTATTAATTTGTCCAGTACGACTTTCAAAGTCATTTCTAATAGAAGTTATCTGTTTTTCAATTGTTGAAATGTATTCTTCAAATATTTTAATATTATTTTTAACAATTTCATCATTTAAATAATCTTTTTCTTTCTGTTTCTCTTTCCATGTATTTAATTCATTTTCAGCAATTTCTTTAGATTTCTCATAATAAATTAATCCATTATCAGTAATTTTTTCAAGTAAATTAAGTTCAAGTCTTTTACAACGTTCTTGTAAAGATGTTGTCTCTTTTTCACTAGATTTCTTTTGATCACTTAATTGTTTTTCCAACTTCTTTACCAAATTATACTTTTCTTCTGTTGTCTTTTGAAGATTCTTATAACTTTCCTGAAGAAGATTGTAATCAGTTTGAAATTTTTTCTTTAAATCATTCACACTTTGTATTTCTCTTTTCAATTTAGAAACTTCTTCTTCTGATGTTTTCTTATAACCATTAAATTCTTTAAGAACATTCTTGTATAATTGTGATGTTGTTTTATTACTTTCGATAGCAGATTCATTAACTTTACACTTTTCTATCCAGTTTTTAATTTCACATTTTAACGTTTTAATATTTTCTTTAAGAGATGTATTTTCAGCATTAAGTAATGAGATTTCTGTTGTTAATTTTTGTTTTTCAGACACTGTATCTTTCAAATCTTTATTAAGCTCTTCATTAACATTATTAGCTAATATACATTTCTTGATATACACCACTTCAATCCATTTCCATCTACTATAAAGATGAGCAAGAATGTCACATATTCTTGCAGGAATCAACATATAAGTTCCTTCGCTATTTAAATATTTATCATCAAAACATTCTTCATCTACATAACTATCCTTAAAGAAAAATCTCCTCTGAACAGTTTCATTAGCATTGGCATTCAACAAATGGCATGCTTCAATGAAAGCATGATTTATTGTCTCTTCAAATCCTTGTTTATTATCAATCATATTTTGAATATCCTCATCATTTGGTTCACATTTAAATTGACTCATTCTTGTATCTAGATCTGATAAAAGTTTAAAAAAGTTTTTACCTTTTTGATTTAAATCTGGATGCCTTGATTTCCACATACCAATCATATTCTTTTTAAGAAATTCACTCAATTTTGCCATATCTTCCTGTTCCTTAACTCTTTCTTCAATACAAAGAACTTTTGGAATCTTATGATAATCTTCAAAAGTTTGTCCTTCTGGTACTTCTGGCCACCATTCATAATTATGATCATTATTATAAATAACATTTTCCATATATTTTGATGCCTTAGGTGCCATATCTTTTTCTTCCATCTGTATACGAGAACAATTTTTCATTGTATAACAAACAGGTTCCAAAAAATTCATTGGGTGTGGTTTATCTAATTTATTCGTTCGAAATGAAAAAAGTGCTTGATTATTATCAACTAATTTTTGCTCCCAATTATCAAATGCAGCAGGTATTGGAGCAACATTTGACCAATTTTGATTAATTATTGTTTGCTGACTATCAACAGGATAATCATCAGTATTTCGTAGTACAGTTTTTGTTGTGAAGTCTTGGTAAACTTCATATTCGATACGTGCCTCCTGTTTAACAACCTCCAACCTTTGACTATTATAATTACTCATACTAGAATCTCCTTTTAGAGAATCACCGTTAGGGTATCCATAAACTGAGAAAGATGATTTGCGAGATTGAGGTCCTGATGAAGTTTCAGGAAGAAGTGCCCCTTGAGCAGACTTGACAGTATTATCTTCAAGATTATCATGATAAGAACAGGGTTCATTAGCAAATGCAGATGAATTATTAGATTGTGGAGATAAAGAATAAATAAATGATGGAGATGTACAACCATCATCTTCATCACCATCCTTAGAACCATTTGATTTTGTTTGAAGTGAAGAACGTCTTGAACTTCTAACATCACCATTTCTAACACCAGGAATCTGATAACCAAAATGTTTTGCTTTATTAACAACTTTTTTAATTGATGTTGTTGATATTGCTTGTTTGAGAGCTGAGGTTGAAGCACTTTTAAGATCAGAGCAACCACTACTAGTCATACTTTCAATTCTTTTTATATTTTCACTGATAGCAACTTGTGATAACCTATCTTTCTGTTCATCTATCTGTTTTTTTAATTTGAAACACCTTTTACCACATAGAATCGCTGATCTACCGTTCGCTTCGATAGCTTTATCAACGTTTCCCCTTTCCAATTGTAATTCTGCAATTTTTAACAAATCAGTTCCTTTTCTCCAGAAAGTATGATAATCCATTAAATTAACTGGCTTTTTGGCTGTAATTTCAGCTTGAATTTGTATTGCACCATCAACTAAATACCCATTATTTTCATCTACAATTTCCATCCACTTAGCAAATGTAGAATATCCCCAATCTGTTTCTGATACAGTATACTGATGACCCATCAATTCTCTTGTTATCGGAGTCCCTGTATTGGCAAGATTTAAAATTCTTAAACATGCTTGTGCATCTACAATCCAATCATCAGAATAAGAATCCGTGGTACAATGAACAAATATACCCAATGTTAAGTCAGAATTTCTATACTGTTCCTTTTTACTTTCTTTATTTTTATTATTTTCATTGTGTCTTCGCATAGCCATAATTCTCCTATAAAAAGAAATTATTAAATGATCAGAGAAATAATCAAAACATACCAGTATGTATGATCTCTATAGTATGGAACACTTTTTACAGTATCTTCAAGTGTAGCAAAATTTGAGATACGAAAATTAAGAACAAATTTTGTAGAATCATCATATGAACTTCCAGTTGAAGTTTCTGGAGCATCGCTTTGTGATACATTAGAAACCGATCGGCTTGGTGTTGAATTAACCATTGTATCCTTTTATTAATAGATATAAAAATATTTTTATAATTAGTTAGTGGTTAGTCTGTAACGAACGAACAATAATAATAAAANAAAAGAAGAACATGATTAAATTTACAAGGAGAAAAAAAAAATATATTTTTAGAATAATACGAAAAATCAATTCAATTATAGAAATAGTTTTTAATAATAAAATTTTAGATACAAAATGTCATCATAAATACTTTTATTATATTATTTTTACTAAACAAAAAATTTAATTTATTTTTGAAATGAATACAGTTTGGATAGCATAATATGATTCAATAAAGTTATTAGGAAATACAATGTTTATCAAAAATTAAACAATAATTGATGTTTTTCAAGTATAAAATGTTTAATGCACTTGTATATTAGAAATATTAAGTGTATTTTTACCTCTTTATGTATCAATATACCTTTTTTTTTTTAAAATATTTTGCGTGAGTATGTATGTTTTCTTTAAAAGTGTGTTACAAAAATTTTTAAAAAGTAAATAAAATTTTATACCTTTTTTGATTAATTTAATAATTATATGAGTTTATACACATATAATTATAATCTATACATCAAAAATTGTAAAAGGCATATTGATGAATTGACATCGATAGATACATAATATTATTATAGTAATATGTAGAAAAGGCAAATATAAGTATATATAGAGTACATGAAATAACATCTGTATACATTTTTTAAAAGTATAAAGTTAATTATGCTTCAATTAAAGGAGAAATAAGGTAATATATTGTCAAACTTTTAATTACATTTAGAAAGGAATTATTTTTTTTTTTTGTAAATGATTAAAAATTTAGAGTGTAATAGAAGGATGTAAAAATTAAACTTTCACAGTTATTAATCCAATGTTTTATTAGGATAATACATGATAGAAAAATATTTAATATTTTTGTATATATATAAAACTTCAAAAATACGACATTGATTCCACTTTAAAAACACAATAATTTTAACCATAAAAAGATTATTATTTGATAAAACATTAACATATATAAATCAGAAACGTGGTACTTTGTGATCTATAAAGAAATTGGAGAAACTAAATAAAGTAAATGTTGATTTGTGTAGAAGATAAATATTTATATAATTATAATGGTTAATTTAAAAAATGCTAGTAAATATTTTTAATACCTATATGATTTATATAATTTAATAAGATTGATGATGTTATAGATACAGGGTGAATAATATAGAAATTTTAAAAAACAAATATAGGTTGCTTATACAAAAGTATAATTGTTTCATAACTATAAAACTATCGAGTAATATATTAATGCATTCTTAAGATAGAAATTAAATATGAATCATAAATTTATGATAATGTATTAAAAAATCTATACACTTTTAGGAATGTAATTAATTGTTAAAAAAATTTTAACAAAAAAAGTAAATATTATAATAATAAGAATAAATTTAATATAAAATTAAAAGGTTATTAAAATGAGGAAGCTGGAAAAAATTTTAAGAACAAAATTAAAGCATGTTAATGTGTCCTAACGCAAGTCTTGGGATTATATGCATTGTATTATAGTTATACTGCAAGGAATCAGACATACATAGACACACTGTATCTACTCTATATCATCTGCATATCAATTCGCATCGTACATACTTTAACTAAATGCCAGGTAAACAATAACTTTTACAAAGAAGTGTATATCTATGATTGTTCCAGATTTTATGGATTGAAGCACGAAAATATAAATGACGCAGACTATGAAAATACAATAAAATTGTATATTGATAATATATAAAAATGCGTTATATATTAAGATTTAATTTTAATAACCTAATATTATATCTTAAGGAAATGTTAATATTAACAGGAAAAAGAATGTAAATAAATTAATTTTTCAGGGTCATCTTTGTAATATTAAAGAGTATAATAAAAGAATATTTAATTTATTGTGAAAAAAGAATGTATTTTAATCGCAAATAGAATTTTTTAACATGAAATTATGTATCAATATAATGTATTTAAAATTGAATTTTATTTTAAAAATAATTAAATATCACAATTTTTCAAACTTTTATTGACTAATAAAATTACATTAATTTTTATTTTTTATAAATAAGTAGTTAGTAAAAGTATGACCCAGTTTCTTTTACTTTAGCAAGAAGTTGTCTAGAGATAACCATTCTTTGAATTTGAGATGTACCTTCATAAATTTGGAATATTTTTGCATCTCTCATTAATTTTTCAACTGGATATTCAGAATTAAAACCATTACCACCAAATACTTGTACAGCATTTGTTGCAGCTTGATTAGCAGTATCAGCAGCAAAACATTTAGCCATTGAAGAATAAATTGATCCTGGACGATGATCATCAAGATGTTTAGCTGATTTGTAAGTGATAAGACGAGAAATTTCAAGATTCATAGCCATATCAGCAAGCATAAAAGCAACACCTTGGAAATTAGCAATATGAGTTCCAAATGCTTTACGTTCAAGAGCATATCTTGAAGCTTCATCTAAAGCTCTAGCAGCAAGACCATTAGCTCCAGCTGCAACAAATGGACGAGTTTTATCAAATGTTTTCATAGCTACTTTAAATCCTTCTCCTGGAGCACCAACAACTTGAGATGATGGAATTCTAACATCTTCAAAAGTTACAGCTCTTGTATCTGAAGCTCTTTGACCCATGTTCATTTCTTTTCTTCCAACACTAATTCCAGGAGTATCAGCATCAACAACAAAAGCGGTAAAGGCTGATCCTGCTGAAGCTTTTGGATCAGGGTTTGATCTGGCAAGAACAAAGAACCATTTAGCATGACCAGCATTAGAAATCCACATTTTATTTCCATTAACAATATATTCATCTCCTTTCTTTTCACATCTAGTTTTAGCTCCGGCAACATCACTTCCAGCCCCTGGTTCTGTAACAGCATATGAAGCAACAATTGGTTCTTCGACTAACCAACTAAGGTATTTCTTTTTAATTTCTTCACTACCAGCAATAATAAGTGGAGCAGAAGCTAATCCATTGACAGCAAAAGCAGTGGAAATACCTGTACATCCATAAGCAAGATTTTCAGATATAAGAACTTCAGATACAGTATTTAATCCTAATCCTCCATATTTTTCTGGGATAGTAGTATTCATTAATCCATTTGCATGCCCTTTTTTGATAATTTCCCATGGGAATTTTGCAGTTTTGTCGTATTCAGCTGCAACTGGAATTATTTCTTCCTTTGTAAATGTTGCAACTGCATCTCTTAATGCTAATTGATCTTCGGTAAAGTCTATGAATATAAAAAAAATTAATTAATTGACAATTAACATTAATAACTTACCAAAATTAAATCCTTGATTTAAATAAGAACAAAATCTCTTTGGAATTGCTGTAGTTTTAGCAACATTTTTTAATGCACTCAACATCATCTTTTTCTGCAAATCTAAAATGTTATAAAGATTATCATCAAAAAATATTACCAAAGCTTTTTATTTTTTATTGAAGGGAAAAAATAGAATGATAGGATTATGCAAAAAGCGTAAATAAAGAAGATTAAATAATAAATAATATTTTGAATATTTATTTATTTTAAAGAATCAACATATTTAAATTAATCTGCATAATAAAAATGACCTGTCGATGATACAAACAAGCGCCTTCTAACAAATCTATATAAATGTAACAAGGCGTTGTACGTTTCATTACATTTATACACGTTTGTTTACTGACCTTTGGATCCTTGTCTAATAAAAGTCATGTTTTTATCAGTTTTTATCTTTCAATCTATATTATTATTTGATATGAATTTCTCTAATTGTAGTTTGTAGCAATTTTTGACAAATGGGATATTTCCTAGTTAAAAATTTATTTTTCACTATTCTAACGTTCCAATCATATCAAGTTATCACGTGCCTCCAACGTTTTTAATATATTAATTAACAATATTTGATGTTTGATGATGGATATCATTATATAATAATAAATAAAATATTTATAAATTAATATATTTTATTAATCATATAAATAATTCTGATCCTTCATACCAATAAAATTCAAAAGTATGTATAATACTTTAAGGACAAATGATAATAATAAAATGGAACATTATTCAAACAATTAATAAAAGAATTTAATATATAAGTGCACCATTTAGAAAAATTAAATATTACAAGAAAACCAGAATTAATGTAATATGTGAAATGATAATTCGATAGAAAAAAAGAAATAGTATAACGTTACAATATATGTACACTATAAATCTTCAATAGCATCCATGATTATATGACATTATTATCTAAAAAAAAACACTTCTTGCTTTTATATAAAAATTCAAAAAGTATCATCATAAAATATATATTTGTTGGTTAAAAAGATTTTTCGCATTTTTATATTTAAAAAGTGATTATATAACTTGATTTATTTTTTTTTCAAAAAATTGTATATTTTTTAAAATATTTTGTTTTACAAAATTTTATGATGTTTATTTGTTTCTTCAAAAAAATAATGTTTAAACAAGTAAATTGAAGGAATTGAAAACAATATTTATTTAGGTAATATTAAACCTATCATATTATTTACTTACAAAATTAATATCTTCTTATGGCATATAAGAGTAATATGAATGGAAAAATAGATGTTATATGATAAATTTATTTTCTCTTTTTACATATTTTTTTTTATATTAAATTTGAAATTTTATACTGAAAAATAATTAATTTTTTCCTCCTTTTTTGTCATCTTTTATGGTTAAATAAATATTACATTTAAATTTAACTATTGAAATATAAAATAAATGTACTCATGACTTACAACTATTCATATTTCTTTTGTTATCATTATTATATATATAAATTTGTTAGATATATCACTTGTCTTTCTTATATTTGTCATCATCTCATACACTCATTGACCTTTCGAATATCATAACTATCTTCCTGATATAATATAACTTCACTTTTTGGTTATTCATAATGCCATTTCTATGATATCTATCGTTATTCTTATAAAATCTTTGGTGAAAAATATTTTATTAAAATAAAGATAAAGCATAAATCTCTGTTAATATATATTATTTAGGTATTAAAAAGATCTACCTTAATTTTGACAATTCAATTAAACCTTCTAATTATTTATTTTGTATCAGAACTTTTCAATCAAAAACCTTTTTTAACAAATATTTCCTTTTACCTACCTGTCATTGCATATTACTAACTTTAACGTCAATCTTAGTGATATATATATATAAATTATTATTTGACATTTAATATCATTTCAAAGATATAATCTTCACACGGATATATTTTTCGTTAATACTTTATATCAGTTAAAAAAAATTGAACGATTTATTATAATTACTTTTTTAAGCTTTTAAAAATATTACTTGTTTGTCATACATAGTTACATCTTAAAATGTTGCTTCCCTTAAAAGCATCCTCATTATCATGAAATTTTAGCTACTTTTAAGTCTTACTTAAAAGATGAAGACACTTAATTTCGTTAAATCGTTTTAGTATTATATCTATTTTTAAAATTTATAATAGCTTCCGTATATCCTCATTTGTTTGGGCCATTATATATATATATTCACATTTTTTAGATAACTTTTATTAATTGAAATAAGTTATTAAAATTTATAAATTAAACAATAAACTCCTCCTTAAGAAATAAAAGTATCCAGAAATTGTTAATAAAACTTATTTATTTTTTGACTTCATATTTTGCTTACATTTAATAGTTATTCTCTCTCAACATATGTTGTATTATAAATAAGAAAAATTCTTCTTTCCTCCTCATTAAAACACATTACAATATTCATTTTTCTTAAAATATTAAAATCCTAAGATTATCTTGTCCTAATTCTTCTCTATTTTATTTGAATCATCATTTTCAGAAGAGCTATTTATGTTACAACTGTAACATTCTACAAGTTTTATATCAAATTTATCTTACAAGTAAATATCTAATTTATCAATAACAGAACATTATTATATAAAGAAATTCAATTATCTTCTAAAGAAAATTATATTCTATTATAAGAATGTTTTGCAGAGGTATTTTTATAATCTTCTTCTTATCAAATATTTGGTTAAATGTAATTGATACTTTACCGACACCCAATATTAAAAGAATTGTAAGTTAATTAATCTTTAAAATAATTAATTATATTTAGAGAAATTTATCATCATCAACTGACACTCCACACCAACCGGCCGTTCCTCCCATCCTTGAAAAAGACATCCTGAAACCAACTCCATCTCTTCTTGATATTGCTAAGAATAAAAAATATTCAACTGTATCCCCTGCTAATATTCAAACACAAATTTTTTCATTCTCCTAAATAAAAATTTATATGAAATTGTTTGAACAAAAAAATGATTATTCTTAAATAATAATTTTCAAGTTTGTAAATATTTATATACATAAATCTTTTTTAAACAATTATACCATATTTTTTTCTCTTCAAAAATATGTTTTACAAAAATTATTATAAATTATAATAATTAAAAAACAAAAAAATACATCAAACTTTAAAGCTACTATGCTTGAAAAAACAAATAAAACAAAAAAAAGTTAAGATATAGAAATTAGTCTTCTACTTCTTTTACTTTCTCTAAAACTTGTTCTAAGTCTATTTAACTCCTCATGAAATATTTCACCACTTTGTATGGCATTTAAAAGTTTCTCAAAGTCTCGTTCTTGACTTCTTCTAAAATGGTTCTTATTTTGTTTACCAATTTTTTTAGGAAACGATTTTTTTATTAATGTACTTTTCTTTATCCTTTCATTTTCTTCCCTCTCCATATTTATTGTATTTTTACACTCTTCAAAGTTATGCAAAAACTTGGATATATTTGTAAAAAAATTTTCTCCTGTTATCATCTTTGTATCCTCACCAAAATATTTCAAACAAGATGATAATGATTCTTGAAACTTAACATGCGTCTTTTGAAGATCTCTTAACAATGATTTGGAAGTTGAAAGGAATGAGGTAATACATAAAATAAATTTATCCTTATCATTTTTATTAACATTTGACATATCTCCTCCTTTTGTTATTACACCATTCTCATCGATTTCTTCAATAATATCAAGTGCTGAAACGTTGTTATTAAATCCTTTATTCTCTTCAACCATTTGTTTTTGAATTCTTAACTCATTAATAACAAACATTAAAGAATTTTCTAAACTTTTTAATTCATTTTGTACTTCTGTTTCATTCACTCTACTTGCTTCATAAATAATATTGAGATCCTTATTTATTGATATTACTGATGGAGAAACTTCCTCGATTATACCAACAATATAATGCAACAAATTCCTATCCTGTCTTGTTGAATATTTTACTTCAGAGATTGATGATAATGAACGGGTATGAAAACCATATGCATTACCATTATGCTTACCTTGATTCATATAATTTCCAATTGATAAAATAATTGATAATAATATTTTTAGTTTTTTATTTGTTGTAAGAAGGTTTGAGGCTTGAAGGACCACTTTCATTGATGGAGATAATTCTTCAACCTTCTCAGAGAATGTTCTTATTATATTGATACATTTTAATCTTTCCTCATAACGTGGTATCCTAAAAAGAATTTTTGTTAATTGAACAGAAAATAATTTGAGAAATGTTTCTTCATATAAAAAACTTTAGAAAGATAAGATAACCCAACTGTCATTAGAATTATATCATCATAGTGAGTCATAAGGGATGTCACCGAAAAATGGGGCTATGATTATAATCTTAGGACACTTCTGAGATCATCGTGATATCAAACTTTTAAAGCCTATATGATGCTCCCTCAAATATATTTTTAAAAGAAAGGACTTACGTTGAGACTTCGTATAAAAATCTATCTGCTGAGGCAAGGATAGCTGGAGTTTTGTATTTCTCAACAGTCTCATTCAATAAACCAATCTCATCAACTGTAGGAACATACTTTAACATCTGTTCAATCATATCCTTTGGAATTTTGTTTTTTTCATTCATATTTAGTACTGCTGTCTTAATCTCTTTATTTGTCATCTTAAGTTTACTCATCATAATTGTACAATTTTGTGCTCTCCTACTTTCTATCACACTAATTAAATTATCATTTTTTAATCTTCTTGTTATAGTATTCATTCGACTATCCTCCATATTTGTCTCATCAAATTTTTGTGATGAAAAGAATGAAGAAAGATTTACTAAATTCATTTGATTATACATTTTCTCATCATCTAAATTTTCCCAAATAGTTCCATTAATTTTGTCCTTCGATATAACAGACCAATTAATTGATTTTAATGGAGTATCACATTTTGGTACTTTTTTTGTATTAACCTCTTTACTTCTTATGTTACCAAAACTTGATGGTGGTGGAAGTGGTGGTGGGATCGGAGCTGTTCTTTTGACAAATGATAGAGAACTTGATGTATTTGAAGATATTGTTGGTGTTGGTGAATGACATGGATCAGATGGATTTGATGAGGTTTCAGAGATTCTAGAAAAACAATCTAAACTACTTTCCTCTTGGAAATCAACGAGACGATTCTCCAAATCAATTATCTTTTGTCTCTCCGCGCCTAATTGCTTTTCTAATTCTTTATATTTTTTCTCCAATTGATCATATTCAATTTGTCCATTCATTTCTTTCATAATTTCATCAATATTAATTTTAAAATTATTATCCATATAATTTGAATAATCAAAATCTTCAACATTTGCTTGTAACATTAATTGTTGAATTATTAAACTAAGTAACTTCCATATCGGGATATTTTTCATATCTCCTGGTAGCATTAGAAGGTGTTGAAGAATATTTATAAAATATGGTAAAGCAACAGAATTATCAAGTCTTTGGAGAATTATATCAACCATCATTGAAGGTGATTCATAATCAAATGTTGAATCACTTGAACTCATAGTTGTTGTAGATAATGATGAACCAAATTCAATTTCATCTTCCTCTCTCATCATTTCAAATAACTCAAAATGATCTTCCAATGATTGATTATTAGAAGTATTCTTTAACTTATCAATAACTTCTTGCAATCCAACCATTAACATTTCATACCTTAATTGTAAACGAAATTGAAGAGAACGCTAAAAAGGTTTTACAATTAAACTTTATTTTAATTATAAACAAAAACTTACCTCTGAAACACCGCTTTTAAGAAGTGCATTCAACAAACCCATAACTGCTATTCTAACTTTATCAGTATCACGCTTCTCCTCCTGCTCCTTATTTAATTCATCCAATAATCTTTGAAAACGACTCCTTTCACCAAATATTGTACTAACTTTTGATAAAGCCTTCAAAACACCACTGTGTCCTTCCTCTGATAGTAGGCAGACTCCAGATAGAAGTGATAAAGACAACAACTAAAAATATATAATTTTTTTTTTGTAAATTATTGTTAAATATTTGGTAGGGAAGAAATACTTCTTTTTTACTATTCATAACAATATTATTAAAATAAATAATTATTATAAAACATAATTTTATGAGTGATAAAATGAATTGAGGGAGATGAAACAGATGGAAAGATGAATGTATTTGTATTATTAAGAAAGTAAAACAATAAAATAAAAATTAATTTCTTAAACTACATTAAAAGTTTTAATAAGAAAGGTTATATGATAATACAATAGAAAGCCATTACAAAATATGGAGCATCAGGATGGAGGTAAGGAGATTAATGATATTTAAAGAATAATAATAAAAGATATCTAATGGTTACTACAATGTTAAAGAAATCAAAAATTAATCATCCATTATTCCGTCCTTAAGTAATCAAAAATTTTAAAAGAACTATTTTTAATGGCATAATATCAAATTTTAGGAATAAAATATAATGGTAATTTTATAAATAGGGTATACATATTGTAGTTAAAAGTGAGAAAAACAAATATTAAACATTTATATATGATAAGTTAAATATTTTTAATATAAATAAATGAGATATATCATGGATTAATTTATATGTATTGATAAATCTGATTAAACAAACAATTAATCCCTTGTACTATATATGTAAATCTGTTTTATTATCATTAATATACATATATACATTGTGTCTTATAAATTACTGTTAAAAGAATAATAACATTTAGATATGATAAAATAATAAATATTCTTTTCGTGCCAACGTCACCCTAACAAATAGTTACTAATAAACAACATTTCGACAGTATTTTGTTATGCTTCCCATTGATAATATTTAATGTTTAAATGTGATTGATTGATATTAATATAGTTATTGTAAAAATTTCAATAACTCTCTCATTATATAAAATAGTTTTTGGTTTTTAATTAATAATTAATAAAGGTTAAACTGTGATAACTTATCTATTACCGAATAGGTATTGATATAATGTTAAAAGAATAGGGATGTAGATGAAGTAATGTAATTTATCATTTAAATTAACTTAGAAAGGAATCCTAATTATATGATGATTCTATTACGATTAGGTATTAAAGATTCATCATTGTTTCACATAATTACTTCCTACATTAATATGATTGATCAATCACCTATATATCTATACGTTTTTAGTATTATAAAATATTTTATAAAGGTTAACGATGATTCAAGTGGGAAAAAAACATACCTTACATCTGGCGTTAGGAAACGTTATAGCACCGGCAATAAATAATAAAGTGTTTGACTCATTCTCAAGAATAGCTTCTCTTCCAATAGTTGAGTTTAGGAGAGCACGGAAACATTGAAGTAATGGAAGAACTGTTGTATATCTGGATGATTTTTTCAATGATAATTCTACAAGTTTTGTTAATTTTGTAATTCCATTTAATGAGACAAAATTTTCTATATACCTAATAGATTCAGTTCTTAAGCATATAGCTAATTCTTCTAGTTGTTGTGATGCTATCATTGAATCATTATTATCTGGAAACACCAGTATATATCTTGATAATAAATCTACATAATATTCACAAGAATCATTCTTAGAAGATTTTCCCTAAAAAAAAATATTTATGAATTATAGATTAAAAAATACCTGTCGAATTGTCTGTTCAACAATCATTAACCATTTCTTTTCTTTACTTTGCCTTCTCAAACATTCATTCTTCTCCTCACTTAAGTCTATTTCTTTTAATAAATTTTCAAAAGCTTCATCCAAATCTCCATCTGGTGGTAATGAAGTTGGTATTAATATTTCAGAAGTATTATTATTACTATATAATGAAGATGTTGTCATTTTTTTATCATCCCTCATTTCATTTGTAGTGTATCCTAATTGAAATGAGTGTAAAAGCCTTGGTAGGACATTTGATGATAATACTTTATCATTATTCCTATCATAATTATTATTAATATTATTATTAACTTGTTGTGTTGTTGTTGATGACGGTTTTGTGAAACAGGAATAAGCTTTTTCCATTAACTCTTCTATCATTTTTTATTAACACAAATATGGTATCTAAAAGTATATAAAAATAAATAGCAATAGTATAAAATTGAATTATTAATAAAAAAAAATAGATATATATTTTAATAAAAATGATGAGGATTTAAAAATCCTCTTTTGTTAAAACGTTAAGGAAGTGATTTATTTTTTAAAATATTTATTAACCCTTTTGACATGATTAAAAATATTTTTAAAGAGTAGATTTTTTTATTACCTTGAAAACATATATATATATATTTACGACCAATATTAAATTTTTTTGAAGGTTAAAAGATAGTTTTGAAACTTGAGAGTAAATAGCTTCATAGACAAAAAGTTTTCTTAAACTAATTCAAAAAGTATATATAGGTGTGAAACATAAGTTTAAAAGTGGTGATATCAATTACTTGTTTTGTCTTCAAAAGTAATTTTATATATGTATATATTAAGAGGACAAAAGTAGGTAAATGAGTGTTTAACTTTTGTTAAATATGATTATGATATGCGTTAAGTTACACACGAATTACACATACAATTGAGATGACTATTCGTGGCTTCCAATTGTTTGGAGGAAAAGAGTAATTTAACTAATAAGTTTTAATTGACAAAATTATGTATACAAATTTTGTATAAAAATAAAAGTAATATGATATTTTTTAATGTAGAAATCAAAATGAAAAATATTATATAATAGTATATATTTTGTGAATAGAAGTAATTTGTTAACAAATTTGAAAAGATATTTCTAAAATAATGTAAATTTTTAACCTTTAACAAATTCAATTTAAGAAAGAATTATCTTAATGTTCTTTCCATAATAAATAAAATTAAAGCTCAGTTTCACAAAACTCGTCTAAGAGGTTTCGTTAATATTATATGTTTGTAAGATTATAAGATATAAGGTAACTTTTTCTAAACTTTTCTAAAGTAGGCATACTGTGAAAATATTATTTCCAATGTAAAAAAAAGACAGTGTATATTGTGTAACGACATAATAAAAAAAAGATTAGGAGATTCTTAAATGGGAAGGTGAAATGTTTGTTTATTTGAATTTTTAAGTATTTATAACAATAGAATAGAAAATCATTTTTGTATTAAATATTAATAAAAGGAATCTTTTTGATTTTTATTATACCGGGAAAGTTATATTAAATTTTTATTGTTGCAAACAATAATTTTTGATTTCTAATAAAATAAAATAATTATTTATCAAACTTTTAAATAGACAATTTAAACATATAATAATAAAATGGGGATTTCTAAATTTTTTATAGAAATTTTCAAAATGTGTGAAATAAATATAAAATATCAAAAAGCGTGATATCTTTCAAGTACAATTGAAAGTTCTATCAAATTTTGAAAAATTTAATTACCTCTTGAAGAAGATTTATTAATAGGTTTAATGAGAACACCCTCTACTTTGTTAATTGAAATTAAAACTAAATAGGTATATCATTATTTGTTAAGAGTTATCTATATAAATTGAATCTGCTAATTTAACTGTCAAGATTAAATCATTACATATATATTCACAAAATGAGGAAATAATACAATAAAGATCAAGTAGGGCATTTATTGAAAATGATTAAAAACGACGTGATATCATTTATTATATATATCAATAAAATATGAAAAGAACAATGAAGAGCCTCAATGTAGCCATAATATGCATATATAATTCTTTCATAAAATTCTTCAAGGTCTTTCAAAACTTAATCTTCAAATTGGCTATTAATACTTTTATTATTATTATCAAGTGTTTTTGAATTATATTTCTTAAATCATTATATCTATAAACTATTATAGGCTTATCATTCTGTATTTAAAAATATGTTTCAAAATATTTTTGTTTATAACACAATTATTACAACATGATAAGAAGTTTTTAAATATATTTAAAATATAT
This sequence comes from Parastrongyloides trichosuri, assembly GCA_000941615.1. Lineage (NCBI taxonomy): Eukaryota > Metazoa > Nematoda > Chromadorea > Rhabditida > Strongyloididae > Parastrongyloides > Parastrongyloides trichosuri. The sequence continues at coordinate 210,190 of LM523194.1, forward strand.
AAATAGTAGATAGGAATCTCTCTCTCTCTTTTTGAAGTAATTCAACAAGTAGATACATGAATCCTTTTAAGCTAAAAAGTTAATCTTTTTTTTAAAACGTTTATAGAATAAAAAAACTAGACTTTGTGTTAACTTTTGAAATTTATTATTATCCATAAATGCTTAATATAATATAATGAAATCAAAATATATTCTCACCCATTGGGAAGTAAAAAATATTTATCGGTAAAATTTATCAAAAATTTATTATTAAATAAATATCTCCACAAGGATATTTATTAATTATATTTTTGGATAAAAATTAAATATACATATCCAAGGTCATCACTAAAAACAATATATATATATTGTTAAATTACTCATCAATGTTTATAATTTAAAAAAAAAAATATTGTAGTTTTAAATAAAAGGAAATTGAAAAATATTTAGTTTTAAGATAAATGAAATTTGTATTCTTTTTAGACGTATATTGATGAGAAGAAAAATAACATCAAAAAATGATTATTTGTTGAGAAGGATAATTCTAAAGATTATATAAATAAAAAAAATTAATTTTAAATGTATTTTTAAGTTGCTTACAAGAAAAGATTTTGTACAATGTAATAAACAAAAATTATAGAATAAAATTAACAACAATCTTGAAAATGACAAACCTTCATAGGGATCGTATATGTTTGTTTGTTGAAACAGAATAAAAATTAAAAAATTGCTTTTATGCTTATATTAGGTAATATTATACAAATAAATATTGTAATCAAAGAAGGAAAAGAGAATATAACATTTTTTATGGTATGAAAACTGGTCCAAATTACTTTCCATTTTAACTAATACAATGGAAGAGAAACAAAAATTGCTTTAAATTAATAAATATTATAATAATAGAGAAACATAAGCTAACTGGTATAATATATTACAGTTAAAAATTAAGCTTTTTAAAACGAGATTTTTATGAGAAGGTTGATGACAAAAATATTATATAATAATCATTTATTATTTCAACTTTTAAATGATAAGAATACACTTAACATGTACTTTTGTATAAAAGTTTATTTGAAAAGAAAAAAAGTCTGGATATAGGATTATCTTGTAGAAAAATAATAAATAATAATATATTAGAATAAATATTTATACTCTAGTTTATTTTATAAATATTACATATTTAGAAGATTTATGTTTTTGATAATATTTATTTTTTAATAAAAATATTTAAAATATTTCTTCTTTTTTTAATAATATTATACTCCCCAAAATTAGGGCAATTTTTAAAAGAGGTTATAGTAAAAAGTTGTTTCTTTGAATGTGAATATATTGTAAAGAAACAATAAGTTAATGGATAAATTATTAGTTATTATAGGGGTTATTAAATGGAATACTACACTATTTAAATATGATTATATATAAAAATTATAATGACGAGGAGTATGATAATATATGGTGAGGATATTACAAAGATATATGTAGGAACTGAAAAAATTTATCCTTGACTATTGTCCATCTGTCAAAAGATAAAAATAAAATATATTTTTGGTTTTCACTCCAAAATTGAATCAAACAATATACTATATATATGTATATATGAGAATCAAAGTTAATGATAAAAGAATTATATTTACAAAAAGATCTTTAAACATTTATTTTGTAGCATTATAGTATACACCAAATATAATTGTTCCTATCCTCTTCCTTTCAATATAATAATAATTATTATTATTATTATTATGACCAGATATATACATTATATTAAATAATATTAAAGTCCTATCTCAAAACAATCAAAATCATCACCATATACAAATATATATGAAAGAAAACGTTTCAAATCAAAAAATCTGGAATCATAATAACAATTAAGATATTTACTTCTCAAATAAACCATAAAAAGAGTCAAATTAATTTAATACACTTAATCATAACTAGAACAGAATTTTGAATATTTTGATATGGGACACAAATTTTTAGTATTATTAAGATAGAAATATATATAAATAAAGAATGCCTCATAAATTATTTTATTTATTTTTAACTTGTTTTAGAAAGAATTTTTATATTATCTACAAAGGCACATTCTTCTTTATCTTAATAATATTAATTTATCTCTTTCTGTGAAGATTCAATTTTTCAAATAAAAAAATTTAATATTTTAAAACTAGATTTTTATAATATTAATTTTTTCATTTATTCAAACATTTTTATTCGTTTTTTTTTCTTTAAACAATTTTTTAATGAAAGTAATAAAGATGTCTGAAGGCTTACGTGATGAAATCAATCCGCTACTATTTAGAAGTGGACAATGTCAACAATCTGGAAAGGAAGAAATGATAGTTGGAATTGACTGGAATAATGTGGTTGAACCAAAACGAGTTGGGTTAGGTTTCGTAGTTAAAAATAATCATGTTGTTATTTCCAAACGAGAACCTCTCTCATATGCTGAAGAAATATTTGAGTTAGGAGATAAAGTACTTGAAATTAATGGAATTCCCGTTAAAACAAAGGAAGAAGCAAGGAATGCTGTGATAAAACATTTGAAGGAAGAAGGTCGTGTAAAGTTTAAAATTGAAAGGGATTGGGATGAAGTTAATAAAAGAAAGGAAATTGAATCTATGGAAATAAAAAAACAAGTGAGTTCTGTTCAATCACTTCAATTGAATAGCGATTGTAGACGAATATGTGGTGAAGCAATTGAATTGATAAAAAAGAAACCAAAACCACAAAAGGGGCAATTAATTGATACACATAAAGGAATTCCGGCATATGAATGTGGTGGTGTTAAATTTGAAGAAGATGTTGTAGAAAAATTAATATCTTGCGATACAGAAGGAAAAGTTTTGAAAAAAGTTAATCCAAAAGATAAAAAGTAACTCCTATTTATATATGATCAATGGAAATATTAACAATAAAAAATATCATATTCAAAAACATTCTTTCATTATATTTTACGTTATTTGTATAATAATTAAATTAATTATTAAAATTTATGATTAAACAATAAATTTTATATTCAATCTTTGGTATAATGTTTTCTTTTATCAATTCAATTTGCAACAAAAAAAAATTAAACCTTAGATTCTATAAAATTTGTTTAATAGAAAAAATATTGACATTTAAATATTTATGTGAAATGATGGGAAGAAATTTTTTTATTACAAATAATAATTAATTAATCTAATTGACAAGTAATTTTTGGATAAATATTTTTAAAAGGTTAAATTTTATTTATCATCTTCAGTTTATGTCATTTACTTCCAAATGAAGAATTATGTTGTTTATCAAAAATATATACGGAACAATAAAATTATTATTTCCCTAACATAATAATAAAATGCTGTTGGTCAAGAATAATTCTATCATTATCAATTCCCTTAAGTATTATTTTTAAAAAGTTTTTAGGCAATTTTTAAACAGTTAACTTGAAATATATTTACCAAACTACAATCTTTGTTCTATTTTATCAATATTCCATATATACATTTTTATTTCCTAAAATTTTCTAAAAAGGAATCCTCACTTTTATATATTATTTCTTAATTTCTCTTTTTACACTAAAATCAAATTGTTCTTTCATAACATAGAAGCCTTTTTTATTGTTGTTACCACTAATATATTAAAATTTTTGATTTCCATTAACTCTAAATATTTATAGGATGCATATTTTTATGTAATAAGAAACATCAAAATAAAATTTTGCCTCCTTAATAATAGTCCCATAATTTTTTGACAAACTTTCTTAAAAGTTAACTTGCTGTAAATTTTATTTGACAAATTATTTTATATATATTTTATATAAATAAAAGAATGGTGATAAAAGAAATGTTATAATAAAGTATTTATCATCACAAAATATATATAAAGTTTTTTCTTGTGTTTTATCATTTATCATAAATACATATATATACATTATTCTAAGTTTACATTTATCTCCACCCTAAAAAATAAAATAATACTTCATATATACTTTTATAAATTTTAGAATTTTATAAACATTATTTTAAATATATTTCACACATTTTTTTCTTATTTATTCTTATCATTAATTATCATTCCATATTTTAGATTATATTATTAATCTTAAAAATGTCGTTTTTAACAAAAAAGATATTTATTGAGGGAGGATTTTGGCATTCGGAATGGAATAGAAAACTTGGTATAGGAAGTTTAATTTTTATTGCAGCAGCAGCAACAATTCCTTTACATGTTTTTTTAATATTACCAAGACTAATATTTACAATATCATCACCATCTTTGTACATTCCTATTTTCCTATTATCTATTTATAATATTAAAATAAGTATTTTAAATACAGATTTTATAATAAAAAAATATCCCAAAAATTGTTCTCTCTATCAAGGGATATCTTCAAATTTTGGATACTTTAGTGGGTTTTTAGTTGGGTGGCTTCAACTATTACATTATTCTCTTCTTATATTTCTTCTAAATAATAGCTTATCTTGTTACACTAATTTCCTTTTTCGTGGTAAACTCTATGATAATTTTAAAATCAAAACAAATATTAGTACTTTTTCCTCTTTCCTAAATACTCATTTTGATGTTTATCAGTTATTATCACTAATATCTTTTATTTTTGTTCTTTTTTGTTCTTTAAGAGTTATCAAAACAATATCCATTATAATTGTTTTGGTAACTGTTTTTACAACTACTTGTTGCACAATTGTAGCAGGATTATACATCCAACCTCCTTTACAATGGGTTTCCTTTTTTACTTTATCACAATTTCCTGAGATATTAAAAAATTCTTGTATACTTCTTTATGCCTTCTCTGGAATTAGTAATCTTGAATTTATATCTGAAGAAACTGGAAAACCATTTAAAAGTTTCAAATATTCCATAAAAGTTTCTTATTATATTTTAATAATTTATCTTTATTTAGTATCTTTTGTCTTTATATCATCCAATTTGAACATAAAAGAATTAATCTTTACTGACAACTTTAATATCTTTCTTTATCCTCTAATTTTTAATGTTCATGGTATTGGAGCAGGCACCTACTTAATGTCTGTAGGTGGTTTATGTTCTTTTGCAGTTTCTGTTATTATTTCATTTTTACCATTAACAAGATTGATATATTCAATGGTTAGTGATAAACTTCTTTACATACCATTTGCTGATAAAATTTTTGGAAAAGGTGGTTCCCCAAGAGTAGCAGTTCTTGTTGCAGCAATTTTTCAATTCCCATTTCTTTTTATCAATTCTAATTATTTGGAGACAATTTTCAATATAACAATATTATGCGGAAGTTTAAAAAACATAATATCCTCCATAGCATATTATTATATTTCATTTAATGAAGTAAATAACATTACTGGAACTGAAATAACTCAATCACATGAGTTATCATATCGTAAATTTTCAGAAGGAAGTGATAGTGAGAATGATTATAACACTGATGATAATACATCATCCGATGAAGAATTAGACTATGTCTTTAGAGGTCAATATAAAAGAAAAACGGTCCGTTATGGTACTATAAATAAATCACATAATTGTTTGTTTGAAGAATGTAAAGATTCCTCTGAAAAAAATCCATTAGGACATATTTATGAAAGTGCAATTCAAACAGAAGTTAGACTTATAAATTGTCAAACTGATGGAAAAATATTTAATTGTATATCAAAAAGGCATTCCTCAATTAAAGAAGCCAATATTTGGCTTATCATTTATCTTATCTCATCCACAATATTTACAGGAATAATTTCTAATATCAATTTTGAACAATTCAAGAATCAATCCATCTTCCTGTTAGTTGTCATCTTTACAACACTTACATTTACTTTGTTTGGAATTCTTTATGTTATAACATCCATCTCCTTCTCAGATCTAAATGATAGTTTAAATGAAACATCAAATAACAGTAGAAAAAATGTGAAAAGAAAAGAGATATTACAGAGATTGTTTAACATCTTGATACTTCAGCTTAGTGTGGGATATTTTGCCTTTAATTTATGGATTGTAATTTCATCATGGATGCTAATAGGCATAATTTATTATTTCATTTTATTAAAATTTAAGTAGTCCATTATTTACAAAAATAAATACATTTTTATATAATGAATTTATCTTCCTCTGGATCCCCTTCCTCTAGAACCTCTACCACGACCTCTTCCACCACGGCCTCTTCCACCTCGATAGCTATTCATCCTATTAGAAGCATTTTCAATTGATTTTGTATAATCTTTAACTTTGACAAGTATTGAATTATTATAAATATCTCCGTTGCAAAAGAGACATCCGGTAAACTTTGAAACTCCATCTGGTAGTGGAGAATTTTCTTTGTACTCAACGGTAATATGATTAGCACCACAATTAAAACATTCTTTATCATGAAGTTTCAAATTATATGCTCCTTTAAATAATTCAATTGTTATTGCACATTTATTACAATTAAATTTATATTTTGGCTTAGTTAACTTGTCATAATAAATAATTCCACCACAATCTGGATTAAAACAATTAATTACACCCGAACCAATAGAAGAAAATTCACATGAGGCATGAGGACATTTGTTACAGCCAACTTTTTTATCCATGTCTTCAAATGGTGGGTTATTAAAACAATGTGGGCAAAATGGATAACTTTTTATTGTATTACCAATATTTTCACTCCAATGGAGAATTCCAAATTGATCAACTGGACATCTTTTATCACCATTGTATTGTTTTATTACTCCAGTTCTTGAAATCGGTATATTATATGTTTCATTACAATTGTTACAATGTAATCTTTGTGGTTTTGAATCAACAAGTTTCATGAATCTTAAACATTTACCACATCTACTAAATGGTTTTCCACATGCATCTAAAGTTGTAAAAGAATCTTCAAACAATTCATCCATTCCACGTACATTCTCTGTAAAATAAACAAATTTTGTTCTAAACATACTTAAAACATGTTCTTTAACAAGTTCATAATCAGCTTGTCCTTTTGCAATCAAATTTAATTGTTCTCCAACTTCAGAACGCATTGTTGGAAGAACAAGTTCTGGATCAATTCTACAATAGCCATGAATAAGAGACACACCTAATTTGGTTGGTATTATTCTTCTTCCCGATTCAACTGTAGCATAATTTCTTTGAATTATATTTCCTATATGAACAGGAATTGAAGCATCTGTTCCAATTCCAAACTTTTCCATTTGTGTAATTAACTCACTCTCTGTAAGATATCCTGGTGGTGATGTTTCTTTTTCGACAATTGATAAATTCTTAACCTCCAAAACACTTCCTTTATTAATTGAACTTGAAATAGATGATTCTTCAATAGCCTGCCAGGACATGATACTCGTAAAACCTGGATCTTCAACATGTTTTGTAGAATAAGTAAATTCTTCATCTTTAATTGAAAATTTTAAATTTGTTGTCCTATATTTACATGGTTTCATTAATGAAGCTATAAAATGTTGTGTTACATATTCATAAATCCGTGCTTGATCACCAGATAATTCTTAACCTCCAAAACACTTCCTTTCTTAATTGAACTTGAAATAGATGATTCTTCAATAGCCTGCCAAGACATGATACTCGTAAAACCTGGATCTTCAACATGTTTTGTAGAATAAGTAAATTCGTCATCTTTAATTGAAAAATTTAAATTTGTTGTCCTATATTTACATGGTTTCATTAATGAAGCTATAAAATGTTGTGTTACATATTCATAAATCCGTGCTTGATCACCAGATAATCTTCCTTCATCACTTTTCATTGGTGTAATAGGTGGATGGTCTCCCTTATCATCTCCTCTCTTTGGTTTTCTAACACCATCATTTAATACTTGCTGTGCATAGGAAGAACACCTTGAATCTTTTGCTAGATTTTGAAGAATTCCTCTAAAATCAAATTGTGTTGGATATTGAGTAGTTTCAGTACGAGGATATGAAATATAACCATGTGTATACAAATGTTCTGCAATTGACATAGTTTGTTGAGGCCAATATTAAGATTTTTAGAAGCTACACGTAGCAATTCAACGGTATTCAAAGCTTGAGGAGGCTCTTTCATTACAGTTGCATTAGTTAAATTGGTACAAATGGCACAAGTTTCTTTTTTAATATAACTAAAAAATAAATTAATTACTTCTCTATCAAAGATATTTCCTTTGGACCATTGAACTTTAAACTCTTCACCATTAGTTGAATCTTTCAGTGTACATTGAATCTGCCAAAAAGGTACAGGTTTAAACGATATTATTTCATCCATCCTTTTGACACAAAAT